>VZSC01013310.1:266647-285694 GCA_013398225.1 Steatornis caripensis | reverse complement strand
ATGTATTTGAAGTATTTTTAATACTATTGCAAAAATAGATTTTATGCATGTTGTACCTTGAAATAATACATTGATTAAGATTAAAGAAAAATTGCTAAATTCATTACTACAATCTTTCTCTAAATGTACGTCATGGCAAAGTGGAAAAAATGGAAAGCAGTTTTATTCAGTGATATAAATTAGCTCTCCAATATTTCTTGTTTTAACTTTCACTAAGTAAAATCAACTTCAGTCACAAAAATGTATCAACTCAGATTTTTCCTCTATGAAAAATCTTAACATTTGAAGGAAATTTTTGAAGTTCCAAAGGGCCAGCAATGGGTGGGTGCATACTCCAGCAGTCTTGCGGTAGGACATGGGCAATGTTCCTTCTTCATTGTATCTTATACTTATTTCTACCTGAAGTGAAACAGCGTAAAACTGTTTTCCTTTTATAACCAGGTTCGGACAGACTGCGGAAATGTGCCGAAAATTGGTTCTCTGAAGGCAAGTGTCAAAACCTAGTAGCATTTTTAGTTCTATGGCTTCACAGCTCATCAGATTTCTAACTTTTCTTTACTTCATGATGGTGAGTGCGAACATGAACACGTGAAATTTTTCTTACTATGGGATTCTTGTGTGGGCCTAGGAGTTCTTGCTGCCTGGAGATTTTTCTCTACAGAAGCTACAAGTCTTGTGCAAACAAGCTGCATTGCTCCTTAGTGGTGTCTGTCAGGGAGTATAAAGAAATCTAGACCTGAAGCAGTGATCTTTGCTAGTGGGCATGTTTTGCTGGTTACTTATAGCATTAATTAGTCTTAATGGCTTCAAGAACATGTTGTTGGGAGGAATGTGCTGGTGGAGTATCTGCAACAATGGCGAAGACCTTTAGGGCAAGGCTTGCTGGAAAAGGCTGGGCTCCAAGGGGAAAATAATGGTTTGCATCATATAATTAAGAAACACGTCACTGAGTATACACTCAGCGAAGATGAATTAGGAAGGCTTTTGAATAGATAAATTCTGACATTTCATATTGCATGAGTTCTTTTTGCATTTTTTTGTACAATGTATTTAAACAGCACACAAAATACGTATTTGATCTGAATCTGTNGGTTTGCATCATATAATTAAGAAACACGTCACTGAGTATACACTCAGCGAAGGTGAATTAGGAAGGCTTTTGAATAGATAAATTCTGACATTTCATATTGCATGAGTTCTTTTTGCATTTTTTTGTACAATGTATTTAAACAGCACACAAAATACGTATTTGATCTGAATCTGTACAGAAAAGACTGTAAGAATACAATACCTTTGAAAGAGAGAGACCATTTAAATCAATTTGGGAACCGCAGCTGCTATGAAAGGCAGCAGCTTTCTTTGTAGGAGTTGCACCTGGTAAAGGTGCCACAACAATGTTCTGCAACATTTACCTGTAGGAAGGCACACGAAGACAATTAGATACTTAACTGCAGCTCTTAAAAGAACATGAACAGACATTCAGACTTCTGAATACCTTTTTGGATCCATTCTTTATTGTCTGCTTAAATTAAGCTACACCCAGACTCCAGAACCTGGGAATAGTTTTTAGGCTTCCAGGCTGAGTGTATGTCCAGATGTATTTTGACGCAAGTCAAGGCAAGACCCCATCATGCACTAGCAGCTGCACTTGCCTTGCTTCCACCAAAAGGCAGCTGGGAGCCATCTGGCAGCAACACAAAGCGCATCTTCTAGTATCTTGTCAAATGAGTATAAATGTAGCTAATAGGCAGCTTCTCTGCATTCAGACTGTAGCCTCCTTTTTCCAAAAGTTGGGGAACTGTGCCAACAGTGGAACCGATTAAATCGTTCAGGATACCCCTGATCTGCAACGAGATGCTCTCAACATATTTCACTATATCTTAAGATAAACCTATTCCGTGGTCAGCTCAGCTTCCTTTTCTTGCTGAAAGTTGTGTCACTGCACATGTTTTGTTAAAACACACCCCGAAGGAACAATATGCACAAGATTATATTAATATTGACAATAAAGAATTAACATGCATCCTGTCATTAACTTCCACCAATGCAGATTTTGTTTGAGGGATCATGAGTGAAAGTCCTTAATTATGTTGACTTTAGAAAATTGTGCCTACATACACTTTCGCAATAACCACCTGGTTTTTGTAGGATAGTCGAGTAATAATCGTTTGAAAAGGAGCAACTAAGCACCCAACATGTTAAAGCAAAGCAGGATTAATGAACTATTTACTACATGAAAAGCAATTCAAATTTATAGTTAAAATACCAAATATTTAAAATTGTAGCAATGCTATTGAGATGAGAGTGGGAACACTCTGCTTATGATCGTTTGTCTTAAAGCTAACTTGAGCTGGTTTCATTGTTTACTGGATTAGGCAAGACGTATTTCAGCTGATAAATAAAGAATGGCGGTTTTGCCAGGCGATGCATTTTCCCTAAATCATGATTGACTCTGAAAGGATTTGCTTTGCTTCTTGTGTAGTTTTTCTATTACACAGCCTGTCTGAGATGAGCTTTGACCAGCTATGCAGTGAGATGTGATTACTTTCTACTGCTCTATTTAACTGCGAAAATTGCTGTGAGCTGCAAATCCACTCACATGATGAAGTTCGGACTGAGCTATTGTCACAGCTACGGAGAGAAAGCCCATGGAAGTCAAGAGATTGCTTCTCTTGTTCTTGGTCCTTTTGAAGAGTCAGGGAAAGAGCAGATTTTGCCCATCAATGTGAAGTAAGGTGGTGTCAAGTGTAGTAGCCTGTGGAATGTATAAGATACTACTCAGAAAACTTTGTCAAATAATTTTAAACTGAGAAAAGATGGTAAAATTACATGGTAGTTGAAGTCAGGAACAATGTAAAGGGCTGACTTTGAAATGTTTTGAATTTGGCTAAAGGAAAACAGCATTTTCCAACACCTCACACCTGAACGAGAATTTCTTCCCTAGCATGTCACAGATTTCTACCCCACTGATTTTTGCCAGAAATATTGTGAATTTATGTTTTTGAAAGACTTGGTGCATCTAAAAGTTATCATCTCTCATAACCGTGCAGCCTTTAAAGCATATTGGAATATATTAACGGATTTTAATTCCTTAGCGCTCTTTTTCGTTTAAGCCCTCTTAGTTTATCGTTGTTGTCAGGAAGAGCCTGTGCTTGTCTTGTTGCCAAAGAAACTGTACTTTTTTTTTCTCTCACATCACAAAGAGCAGAGAAATTATACTTTGGTATAGTTTCGTGCAACTGTACAGCAGGATGTACAATGGGAAAGACTTTTTTTCCTAGTGACCAGCTGTCTGAAACCAGCAGTGCATAAACACATGCATTCACCCAGATAATCGTTTTCCCAGATTTGATTTAGGACACTTCATTGAAGTTGTTATGCTCATGTAAAAAAGCAACAATATATGAATGAATCAGGTCTTAGGCCTTGATTTTCATCCAAATGATAAAAGCAAATTAAGAAATTCAGAGAACAAAACAACGGGTAAAGAACTGGAACTGAATCACTTCTGGAGGGAGATTTAGGACTTAATCCTGCAAAGAAAAACCTTCTCTGGCCCTGATCCAAAACAGTACTCAAGTCTTAACTCTAACTCCATCAGCAGTTTTATTAAAGCCACAGTAGTTTCATTAAAGCCAAATGCCTGCCCAAGTGCTTTGTAGACTGGGGCCAGAATACCAGTAATTTGCAGGACTGAACCCTCAAAGAAATGGTCTTAGTCAAGTGATAAAGACTGGTAATGAGCTGAACTTGCAACAGAGATAGGAGGCGCTGGCTGTGGGCATGTCAATGAGTTGCTGAAGTCGAGCGAGGATCAGTAGTGAAGTTGTAGCAAAAACTACTGAAAGAAAATAGCTTTACTATTATTTAAACATTTTCAACTTTTTTTTCCAATTAAAATAATTTCTAAACAAGTTTTGAAACAACACAATGTTTTCGAGAATTGAAAATTTTTGTTGTGGCAAAATTCCTTTCTTGTCCTCAAACTTTCCATCCAAATTTGTTGAGTCAGAAGTTAGAACCAGAATTGAAGCATATGAAAATGCCTCTATGTCTGCTCTCTGGATATAGAGGTTATCGCTTGGCTTTCTTCTCAAATAAATATGTCTGCTGTTTATCTAGTTATTTGAGTGGTATATACCGCTCTTTTGTTTGCATGGTTTTGAAGATGCACAGTCAATTTAATGTATATAAATAGTATGTGTAATATATTCTTAATTATTTTCTATCAGCATACTGATGCAATCTGTATCATACCCGGATTCCTTGCAGACTAAAGTTTCTTGAGCTGAAATCTTTATTCAACCATTTAAAATTATGATTGTTCCATAGTTAGTTACCCTTTTGGGTAGACAAGAGAGATGTATTTTGGCTGTCGGGGGAAAAAGGCAGCATCTGAATGGTGAGTTTCTTTTCATAAGGCAAATATGCATGTGGCAACATTAGTGGAGATGGAAAGAGATTGTGGATAACTGCTTGGCACTGAATGTAGGTTAGGTAAGACCATTTGAAGCTAAGTGAGGCCAGCCAGCCTGCCTCAGGGGGTGACACCGAGGGCACTGATTTGGGGTAGCCTAGATTTGCAGGTGGGTGGCCAGATCTGCCTTTGGTCTCCACCCTCTAAGGCCAGCAAAGGGACCAGACCTGTGGGTCCTCCCAGCCCCAGGGCAGGCAGGCTGGCAGGGGCTGGCTCCTGGGGTGGGAGAGCAACCATACTGCCTCCTCCCGTAGCTGGGCTTTCAGTGGTTTCGTGTCCTGCAGGGCCAGTTATGCCTGGTGCTCGCTATGGGACTGCTGCATTTTGGGTTCTGCATGGTCCTTTCCAAACCAAATGTGATAAAAATGTACTTCATAGGGAGTGATTTGTGCAAATAATCCAGGAATCCAGAGCTTATATGTGGGTTAGAGTTGAGCTTCAAGTTTGAGCTCACAGTTGCTGGCTCACAATGAGCTGGTTTAGAGCTCCTCAAGCTTCCCAGGATTTGCGTTAGGATCCAACATTTTTTTTCTTCTTGGATGTTCGGGTCTGAGACTGTGGTTTGTACCATTTGAGACAGGATGTTCAGAACCAGACATAGAGTTTAAATCTAGATTTAATCTGAGCTGTATCTGGTTATGAGCACATGTAGAGGAAGAGAAACACGGCATAAAGAAAGTGATTAAATTCCTCAGTGCTCCACAAGTGTTCATGTTCAGTTTCATTTGTATTTGGACAGAGATTTGAAATAATTTTCAAATTATTTAAACAGACTGCCTCGTTATGTCTTAATCTAAACTGGATATCTTTCTAAAAAGATGTTTTTAGAAGCATTGCTATAAACTAAATACAAATTACTGATGTGATGCAGGCATTGCTAATTCAGAATCTATAGCTTATGGTGTTTTACCATTTCCACTGGATGATATACTGGCTAGTCATTAAGATGATTAAAAGGAAGACATGAATGAAAGTAACTGCAGATGGTCCTCAAGCTGCTGGAGCACTACATCCAGATTTCAGATAGACCTCCAGATGTTTAAGCTCTCATTAAGCAAAGCAAGGTTGCCCCAGAATTAACTTTTACTGCAAGCCCCCCACAAGACTTTGACCACCCAAATGCCTACTAAGAAAAATTCTGCAACGTACCATTTCATTTTCATTTATGCCAGACTTCATTATATGTGGTAAATAAGCATAGATAGCAAACAACCAACAAGAGTCCTTTTGTCTACTACCCCACATGGGAATCATCTAACCTTAATAGGGAAGATGTGCTTTTGGAGTCCAACCAAGCTGGTAGTAGTCCTTCTACATTTGCTTTTCCTTAAGAAAATGCAGTTCATGCCCTTTCCCACTGAATAAATGGTTCTAATTATCTGAAACATTTCACATTTTTTCTAGTGTTTAATCAGTGTCTTCCAAAAAGCATGGACTTGGAACAGAGTCTTGAAGCTCTGCATAACCACAGCCGCTTCTTATCTGACTTAATTTTGCCCACCTCAAGGATAACTTACAGCTATTTGATCTGTTATGTAAAATAGATCCAAGGTTATTGGCCTGTAGCCTCCCGCAGTCCCACTTGCTCCCACAGGATATTCCAGTGTTGCTTTAGCTGAATTGAGCAATAATATTTTCTAAAAGTAGCCCCAGTTAAACTTGTAGGGCTGGCTACTTGTTTAGGAAAGTCGTGTTTGTTGTCGTAAAGTACCAGAGTCCAACTTGGGATAATGCTGCTTTCTTGATAAAAGCACCTGCCAGGGAAACTCTGCAGCTGGTAAAAAATAATAACAACAAAACCCCCAACCATTAGAGCCCATATCATTAGCAGCATTCCTAAAGAAGGGAATCTGTAGTGACCTGAAAAAATGTGGGGTTTTATAGTGCCTAAGAAGACTGAAGGATTCATATAGATCATCCTATGACTTTTACCTGTTACTTGCTCAGGATGGGAGAGGATCCTCAAGCAAGAACTTGGGCACAAATGCTCCAGAAGCAGCTGCCTCCCGGTACTCTGATGGCTTCAGGAACACTGGGGTTAAGCATATCCTCTGCCGTAAGTGAAAAACTGGTTGCCTCTTGGGTGTTTAGGTTTGAAATTACTATTCATTCTGCACAAGACACTAAAAAGAAAGGTGTTATCCCAGGGGCTGTTACTGCCTTGTTTCTTTCTGCTGTTAGCTGAATAACTTGATATTTTCAGAAAGTTAACTCAGATGGACTTATGAAGATGAAAGTGTAATTAGAGGTATAATCCACCTCCACATCTGAGAAACTGGGTAAAACCAGTGAGACGGAGCTGTACAGCAACAGTCACATGCACTCCTTAAGCCTGATGCTGGTAGTGGCTCCTTGGCTGGTACCGTGTGACCCCTTAAAGGCTTGTAATGGAAAGAGGAAGAAATGTCTCCTGACTCTAAAAATCTAGTTTACCATTTCAGTCTATGACAAATTAACTGCTTTGTTACAGTGACCGTTTACAAAGGCAAGAAATGTGAGCGTGTCTGCCTAGCATAAAGCATGGAAGTAAGCAACATGCCTCCATTCACCTCTGGCTTACTGTGCCCACGCCAAATTCAAGAAACACAGAATTTGAAATATACATAAGAACGTATCGGATGAAGCATCAAAGCATCATCTAGATCACCATCATCCATTCACAGTCTTGCAGAGTGTAGTAAAGCATAGTTTCTTGTTTATTCTTAGATTTGTAGTTCGACCCATGAGAATTATTTTTATCTCTTGCTGAGATGGGGGGAGTAGACAGGCTGCATTAGAGTTTTGATATATTAACTGATTAGAGCTTCTGGCAGTCTTCAGGATGGAGTTTCTCAGCAGCAAGTTCTTCAGAGGATTTCTGAGGGTGGGATTACTGTTAAGTTTTTTTTCCTGATCATAGTCCTGCTGCTAATAGAGTGTGTGAAACAAAAGTTCAAATGTTGGAGCATTCTCCTACAGGCCAGCAATATTCACAGTGTATGATTTCCATATCTGAAACAAGCTACATGATGATATTTTTTTTCTGATCTGATGCATCCAGAAGAAGCATAGTCTGCGGTTACTAGTCTAGGTATTAGTGCTTCTGTACTGCATTTCCCAAGGTCATGTAAATCAATGTAAAAAAAAATAATCATACAAGATATGATGGCCTTTGTACAAAAAACAGGGTATCAAGAATTGAGGAAGCAGGAATTCCTGCTACGTCAGATGCCTGAGTTAGAAGCATAACAATTACTTAGCTCTGATGCAGTGCTTGTAGAAAATTTAACATCTGAATTTCCTCCAAAAATGCTAGTTCTCTCCATTGACAACAGATCCTACAGTAACTAGGTTCTTAAATTCAATACTTTAATGTGGAAGTGATTAGTTATTCTTCTCCCAACCGCTAGCACCTTCTGGGGCTTATTTCTATTCCTCAAAAGCTTTGAAATCTTTGATGGAAATGTGACAGATTTATTTCCCCTGCCCGTTAGGAACAGGACATGCACCTTACAGGAGTACACTGGGAGGCTATCAAGAAATAGCAGCTTTCAGACAGTTTGAAATAGAGTCAAAGTAACCAAAATGCAAAAGATGCACTGTATCCTCTTACCACTCCTACAGCATAGGCATGTTAACTGAGGAGTATTTGTAAGGTGATGCTCTTTGCTGCACGTGTAATATTAGGTTTAGGAGAAATTTAGAAGAGTTTAATATATTTTAAAATAATCTTTTGCTCCCTGTGGTAGTTAATCACAAGCTGTGAGTGTTGGTTTCTCTCCAGTGCTTTCGCTGAAGGAGGTGGAAATTTCCTACTCTCATTTAGCCGAGCAAGAGAGCTGGGGTCCTGAGATGTGTGTGATCTTTGTGGCTTCCAGGGGGGGTGTTACAGCTGAGCAGAAGCTCCTTTCCACCTCCCTTCTGTATACTCATCATTACAATATGTTGCCAAAATTGCTGCAGGAATTCACAGTGTTGTCATCTTCCCTTGGTGCTGTCTTCAGAGCCCCACCTAGAGACTTTTAGAAGAAGAAGCGCTGCCTTCTGCCTCTCCACCTTCGCCCATGCCCCTTTAGCAATCAGGCCCCAGCCATGGGCACGCTGAGATGGCTACGCCTGCCTTCCCAGCCCCTTGAGCCGCATACATGCACCTTCCCATGCAGGTGCCGCTGCATCACCCATCCCTGCGGCACCAGAACATCAGGCCGTAGAAGGGCAGCTGCCTTGTACTTCCCAATTACCCTCTTAAACGTAATTTTTGCATGGTTCGGAGGGAGAAGCAGGAGGAGTACCCCAGACAAGCTGACCTTAGTGCTTCCTCTGCCCAGCGTGTGAGGCCAAAAGGCTTCGGACTCCCTGGGTGGGGATCAGCGAGTATGGTGTGATAAGGTGTGCACACAGGCACCATAGCCACATTGCTGCACGTGTAATTTAATTTCTGTAACTTTGACTGGCATGATGATATGGAAGGCTAAACCCATATGCAGTTCAACAGGGATCAATGCTACGTTACGGGTTGATAATGAGGTCTAGGGGGACTCAATATCCACCAGCTGCACATTTGTGGAGAAAAAAAAAAAGAGAAATTATGAATACTGTCTCTCGCTTGTAACAGTACTTAAAATATCAAGGTTTCTGGAATAAATCCTTGGCCTGATGGTGTCTTAAACGCACTGAACCTGGAGTGGTAATTTACATCTCCTTTGAGCTTGCCAAGGCCGGCCAAGCATAGGCCACAGAAAGCACCCAGCAGAGAATATAATGAAATCTAATTCTTCCATATTCCGAAAGCTATTGCTCCAGAAAACACATTCAGGAAAGCCCGTAAATGTGGGAAAATGAGTCAGAAAAGGCAGAAGCATTAGCAAATCGGAAGTGAATTCAACACTGGAATGCGTCCTATGGTGGACGCCCAGTGTAGGCTAAAAATAAACAAGAAGTGATCTAAGAAAGGGAAAATACGAGCAACGAGGAGACAACTGTGTCGCATCTTCGGGCCACGAGGTGTAAAGAAACCCTTAAAAACCGATCCGACATTGCCACCTGCGGGTGGCTTTGGCGAGGAGCCGGGGGCCCGCGCAGCACAGCGCAGCGAGACGCTGTTATTAAAACGCTCTTCCCGTTACACAATACCAGTCTCACTGATGGAAGAGCGGGGGAAAGGTGAAACGTCTGTTCCTACCCAGGTCGAAGAACTTGCCCAGGTTGAAGAATTGGTGATCCAGCTAAATTTCTCTTTGTGGTTTTAACGGGGTGAGTGGAGTCACACGCCACTCTCTTCCGCAGCATCGGATTCTCGTTGCCTTCCCTGAGTTATACCTGCAGGGAATTTTGGCTTCAGGTGAGTTATGACAGGAGAGAATTTGCCAGTTATTGACAGGTCTCTGGTTGACTGCAGTTACTGATCAGAGTTAAAAATTATATCCAAGGGGAACCTGCATTTCAGCAAAGGCTGGATTTAGCTGATATATCTGTTTATGGTATTGTATTTAAATACAGATTTTTAATAAATATTTCAGTTTCTTCATAGTTTCATTCACTAATCATACCTTCTGATAGTCTTACGTACATTATTTCTATGCCTTCATTCTTAGGAATGTATTACAAGAATGAACAGTGAAGTAAAATATTTATGAGCAAAAGAAAATGCTCCACTGCTAGACAAACACTATATATATATATTTATATATATGTAATAGCTGTTATGTATGTGTTCATGCCTACAAAGTAGGCAAAGTAAGAGGATGGTGATACATTTAAACACTCCAAATTCAAGAAAAGGGGAGCATTGAATTAGCTTGTGTTCCATTTGTGCAGGTGCACCACAGTCAGCTGGGGTCACTTGAGAGGGTCGCTGTAGAAGGGGCAATGTGTAGTTGCATCCTGCAACTTTTCAGGAGACTACCTTCCCTCCATGGGGCGTGCAGAGAAATTGGTAAATACATGTAATATGTTGATCTCGCTGAATCTGTGTTGACTTCTTTCAGCTGAAGGTCTGGAACCTGGCATAAAAATCCGTATTGCTTGGCAAGTGTTTTATTGACCAGATTTTTCTTCTGGAAAGAACAAAGGAAGCAGATGGAAAGCTTGCAGAGCGTGCTGCCTGGATGCGGAATGACGAGCGGTCAGCTGCAGCAGGAGAGCTGCTGCTGTGAGAAAAGGCGAGGTGGGAAGGTGGCTGATGCCATCTCTGTCAGTGAGCACTATGAAAACAACTCTAAAAAGGTCTTGCAGTATTACATACATGTTGCCCTTCTGGGAAAAATTAAAGTAGAAATTTGTCATGTTCTGCCCTGCAGGTGACAAGGTACCTACTGTGTAGTCCAAGAAGAGGTGGAAGAGGGGTGGTTCTTATGCTTCCAACTACTCCTCGTATCCGTCTCCAGCTGACATGTCCAGCTGCTGACTCCCTTTCTGGGCCAGTTGTGCCTGTGACCTGCCGGATTAGAGGGAACCAGAACGCAAAGGGTGGAAGCTGCACTGGTTCCATCCGCATTAGCTCATGCTGCTTTGGGGAGCACCAGGTTTGCCTCTCACAGAGAAAAATATACTTTATAAGCAAGATGCCACATAATTCTTCCTTTCCTTTATCTGCCCTCTCGTCTCCTTCTAAAGTGACTTAGATTTCCTCTTGAGCTGATGGTGAGATGACAAAGATTAGAAGACAATGCAATTTGATCAACGCCCAGATACTCACCATTATCCTCTACTTAGCAGGTCACCATGAAGTCTTTTATAATTTGTGGATGAAATAGCAAAATGTATGTGCAAATTATTGTTTTGCTATTGTTATTGTTAGGCTATATTATCTCTCATAGTGCTGTATTGTGAATTATAAAGTATTACAAAGCTGCTATTTATCTTCTTAATAAAATAACGTGCCTGGGGTTGTACTGAGGATTATATAAGTATGACCAGGACAGCTATTCTTGTTGGACACTGCAGATGGTTTCTGGGACTTAAAGGTTACACGCAGCTCACAACGTGATCAAGAACCAACCTCCAAAATCTTACTTCTACACTTGGAAAATTGAGCAGCGGGAATTATTCTCCGTAGGCCTTTAAAAAGATTATTTGCTGTGCCTCTTCCAGCTGTGAAAAAAAATAGTTTTGAAGGAAATGGATGAATTCTTTTGGGATGTACGTTACGGATTTGAGAAATAGTAATTAGGAGTGGACTTGGTTTTTTCTACTCTTTCAGATGCAGATGGAGATGGGAAAGGAAAGTCTGCAGTGCAAGAAGAGATGAATTAGACTTCCAACACTACATTTTAATCCAAATGTAATACTGGATTTCTCCACCTTCAGAAGCTTGAATGTTTTTTTGAACACATCATTGCTCATAGAACATAGAAGTTGTAGGTTATGCTAACTGAAATTACTGCTGCTTAAACTGTCAGTTGCAATGTGTTGTGAAAAGGGTGTGCTTCATGTATTCGTTCTGGAATGTAAGTGTGCGGGCAAAATAAGAATGAACTTAAAAACTTCCTTCTAAAATACTTGAGGGCCTCAGAATTATTTAATTTTCCTCCTTTTATGCTCTCTGGTTTGTTTCACAGTCATGACATTAATGTCTTGAGATTCTCTGGGGAACTTGAAATATTTCTTGCCTAATTGCAGAGCAAAGACATCAGATTGATGTTGGCTGTATCATTTACAGGTGTACGTTGGTATGTTCCTGTTAGACTGTAGAGGTTCTTTCAGAATTGTGCTCCTGAAATTTCTTAACTCTGTTCATTTCTCTCTCTGTCCTTCCTTGGAAGGCCATGGTTGTGCTTACGCTCACTAAAAAGATGCAAAGCCTAGTTATACCACCGTAGGCCAAGGAGAAGCAAACGGGGCCATGCTGTTGCTTCAGCCTCTGCATTAGAGTTTTACTTCTGCTGCATCCTGTGAGTTGTGATATGTAAACCTCTGTTGGCCATAAATCCCCAGTCTTGTCACAGTGAATGCAGCTCATAAAAGGGAAAGGAAGGGCAAGATGCATTTTAATGTTTTTAAGCTTTGCTGAGGACATCTGGCCTGCGGTGATTTGCTTAAGAGAGGATTAATTGTAATGCAAACTCGGGAAGAATGGGGATTCTTTAGTGACAAGTGTCAAGTATACAGGAAATGTATTGTTTACAGGAGCCAGTGGAATCAAAACATAATTATAAAACCTTTTGAGGATCCCTCTGATGTTTCAAAATGCTTCAGAGAAATCCATTATATTTGGAGAATTTCCCCAGCAGGAACTCTTCGTGTAATAGAGTTTTGTCCGCAATGTCTTCCAGTTTAATAAAGAACTTCTTTGAAATCCAAAGTTACAGCAAATGAAGTGAGGCTAAATTACGTTTGCCTTACGCACAGAAGTGCTTTGCACAAAGGCGGTTTTGTCAGCAAGTAGACTGTTACGCGTTAAATGAAAGCGTTTGTCCCATGTATTTGAATTTCCATGTTCCAGCTTATTTGTTGCAGATAGACATCAATGTGGACCCACAACTTTATTCCTGTGGATGAACGCCTGCAGCCCCACAGCCTTACTACCTGAGGGAGGACTCAGTAACCCCAGGTATACCTACCTGGTGAGTTGGAGGTCAGTATAGAGATATCCAAGCTAGCAGCGATCCCAGCCAGTGTGGATTTCCAATGTGGCTCTGAATGTTGCCCAGACATGTGAAGTATAGCGCTCAGACTAATAAACCTGACCAGAAGGGTCTTTGCCTGTGGTCCTGCAGGTACACATGGGGACAGGTTCATAAAGTGAACCAGACCTGCGATACGTTTTCTGACACTGCACCAACGGTGGTTTCTAATAACAGCAGCACTCACTAGTTTTGGAAACGAAATCCTGAAAACAGAAAAGTGCTCATTTCAGAATAACGTGGAGGTCAGCTATTACAGTCTTTGTATGAAATATATATTGGATACTAATAAATAAGTGACGTTACACTCCGAAATGTTAGAAGACATCGTGTTTTTGTTCTGAGAATGTGCTTTTGTAGAGCATTAGATAGGAAGGCTGTGGTATATGTTTTAAAAGAAGCCTTTGTTTTTTCCCCATCCCCTTTAGAAATTTTTTGAGAATATGAGGTTAAATGCCAAGGCTGTCGGGAAAGTAGTCGTGTGGTCAGGAGTGCCAAAGATCATCCTGTCTGGCAGCAGGAGCTGTATTTTCTAAAAGTCTCTGTATGAAGGAGATTCAGAACAGTCGAGTTCCCCTCCCCCCCCCTTTTTTTTTTTCATTTGTGTAACTAACTGCTTGTGAGACCTAGAGCAACAAGCAAATAAAACTGTCAGTTCCGTAAGACAAAATCCTCAAAAGGCAGGAGAGGGATCAAAATGTTTCTACTTGCTAGTAATCTTTGCTGGGTTGCTTGCTGCTTTATGTTTAGGCTTGCTTCCAAACAAAACATAAATTTAAGATGACAAATGAAAGGAAAATAGAAATAGTAAAAAATTTTCAATCATTTGAGGTTTTTTTCAGGAAAATAACTACATTAGTTTACTACAGATTTGTGAATCACTTCAGCTGATCAAAATGTGTACTTTTAGCAAAATATTTTAACTGAATCTACTGTGACCTTTCCAAGTCACTTCACTATTCGCTGTCTCCTTTTATGTGTACGTAGAAGCAGCACAAGTATGCATTCCCACTAAAAAGAGGAATACATACAGAGTTTGTGTGTGGTAAATGTATTTCACGCTCTGCCTGCTCTTTTGACAACCTTATACTCACCTCTTGCTTTTGCGCTGTATTTTTTTCCAGAGAAGCATCCTGTTACCATTAGAAGAGGAACACCTGCCTCGCTGAGGCTGGGACCCCTAAACCCTGGGGCAGAGCTGGCCCCAGCACCACTGGGACAGCCTTTTACAGACACCATGTGTGGGTGCCCAGGCCAGCAGTGCTGGATCGTGAACAGAAATAATAGCCACTTCACTCAAACCGAGTGCATCCCCCTCATCCTTAATTTTGACGGTACTTGAGACTGGGTTCAGTGAAAAGATCTAAATCTCTCCTTTTAAGGCATATTTTGCATCATGTCTCTTTAAAGCCCCCCTTCTGCTGCCACAGTCAGCTAATTACAATTAAAACTAACGAGAGGGTCACTCTCAGCAGTTGCTAATGGCAGCTAATCCATTACAGAAGGGGAAGTAAAGACGTATCTCATCCAACTGATACAGGAAAGAGCTTTTTGAAGAGTTAGATTGTAATTGTCCAGACTAGAATTTGGCTATGGTGCTGTATTTAGCACCCCTAATCTTAAAGGAAGGGCTGTGGGATCCTTAGTAACCATGTGAGTGGTTAGGAATTTGGTTTTACGTCTCATTCAACAGAAGTAAAAAAAAAAAAAAAAAGAAAAAGGAAGGAAGATGTGGATACCTGCCAGTGCATGACTAAATCAGTTGTGTTCGCTGCATGTTTTCTCACTTTCTTGGGAGCACCTGCTCAGGATCCTGTTCATCACCACATTTTTTCTGCTGACCAAGCTGCAGCATTATTGTCAGCATGCTTGCAGATGGCTTACTTGAAGGTGGTTGATAAATCCCAAGCAGAGACTTAATTGGACACTTGGATAACACAGCCCCCCTGCACATCACTGTATTTATTATCTTGATTGCAACTGCACTGAGACACCAGTTCCCAACAAGACTCTTCTTCTTACTGGACTTGGTGGGAACTTCTGGGTGCTGGTCTTCCATGGAGGAGGATCCAAGTGGGTGTTAAGATATGTTGTGCTTTATGGTGTTTGGGAGTGAGAAACAGCTGCCAGAGCTGTGTATGCCTCTGTCTTTGAAGGTTGGTCCTGGGAGCAGCCTCCTGTAGGCAGCTGGCTGGGTTGAGCCACGTGGTCGTCACTTCATTGAAGGCTCCTACGTGCCTTGAGAAAGCCCTATCCCCAAAACACATTGCACAAAGACAGCCCCTGCTCAAAGTATCTAGAGTGGCAGTGAAGTAGAAGGGGCTACAGGTGATCCAACAAAGGTGGCAGGAGAAGAGGAGACAATAAGCACCAGTAAATTGGCCAGTTGCTGGCCTGGGCAGTGGTGGCAGCCCCTGTGCTACCTGTGATGCAATGTGAGCTTCCACTGTCGGATTTGCAAAAGCAACCTGCTTCTCAGGCTTCTTGCATTTGCTGCTGTTTACAGGCACCAGATTGTTTCATTTTGTGTGCATTTCCCCTAAACTGCTTGATGTTCAGCTGCACCTATTTTTTTGAAGTGTGGAAAAGCATTACTGTTTGCTGGGAAGGGCTGAGAGAGGATCTCATAATCCCCCCCGCCTGAAATCTCATGAGGTCCCTTTCCATAGCCATGGTTTTTTTCCTCTATCCCATAGAAAGCATTACATTACGGTAATATGAAGACCAAGTGCTGATGCAGGCTGAAATCAGGAATCACTGAAGTTAAAGCTCTGAACACTGATTTAATGCTGCTTCTCTGTGGGTAATCTTTGGCTACGCAGCCTGATAGGACAGCATTTCTGTTTTGCCCCTGCCCCCCAGGTAATCAATCAGCTCCCTACCACCCTTAATAATTGCAGTTCAGTTTTCAAGTGCTCAGAAATGATGGGGCTTGGGGGGTGGGGAATTTCCCCTCTGCTATATGAGGGTGCAGCTGATGCTTCACCTGCTCCACCCTGTGTGTAGCTCAATGGTATTTTGGCTAAAATGCCATACAGAGACCTAGCCTTTCTCCTCCTTGCTTTCCTGAGATTGGGCCAACAGCAGGAAGCAATGTCCTTTTGAGTGGCTTGGTTACCCTGATGGGCTTATTGCAAGGAGCAGAGACAAGCCTCTTCCTGCCACCTCTGTCTGCTCTGAGAAGGCGAAAAACAAGGGGCAAGCACCCATCCATAAGTACCACTACCTCTCCAGTGTCCTACAGAGCTTGTTCACACTGTAGGGCATGATGGTCTCATTCTGTTGTGTGGTCTCATCCCATTGAGTCTGGCTCAGGTTAGTGATGTGCTACTTTGTATGTTTATTTTAGAGAAATGCATCTTGACCACTGGGTTAACTCTGCTATTAAGATGGAATTCCACGGCTTAGGCGTTATCTAGGTTTATAAATGTTTTGTAACTTCTGTGTGACAGAGTGCCTCAGCCCTGGAAGTACTTGGGATATTGTTTGGGTGTTTTATGGTACTTATACTAGATGATATATCTTGCAGGATAAGGACCAGAAGTGACATTTGACTATTACAAGTAGCAAGAATGGTACTAAACTCATTTCCCTTCACACTTAGTATTTTTTAAAAAATAATAAGGATTTGTTGATTAGCAGACTCAATGGCCCAGTCCTACTATGTGCTGCAACACCCACTTGTCTCTGAATGGGAGACTTAATCTTTTTTTTGTTTTTCTTGTAAGCTTAGATTTAAGTAGGTCAAATACTAAGCTAGGTTAAAAAAAAAAAAAAAACACCCAACAACTTCTTAACCTCCACTGTGAAAAACTGAAAAAATCTTGATGGGTAATCTGTGTTTAGATTAATGCCCCTCCTTTTTTTGTCTAAAACGAGTTGCCAGTTCTATGCACTTTGACAAAATACATAACATGAAAACAACTAAGTGATCTGTAAGTATCCCTCTATTTACTTGTCTTTGTAAGAGCAAGGTATTTTTGACGGATCTGTAGTGGCTTTAGTTCGCCTGTTTCCAACTTCTGAATGTTCACTGAATTATTGCTACAGCTTTTCCTGTTTTCTTTGGTACCTGTCATGTCAAACGGCATGAAATCCACTGCTTGCAGGGCATACATGGGGTTGGACTTCATGTCTCTGTGGAGAGGAGGAACGTGGTTTCTCTAGTACCTCAGAGATGAAAATGCTTTTTCTTACTCCTGGGAAATAAAAAAAAAATTCTCTGAATAAATGACATATTTGTAATTTAGATAAATGTATGGATAATCTGGGATTTTCCTCAAGGTGGAATACATTTATATTCTTGATACATGTAAAGTTGTACTGTGCTTGCTGTGGAAAATGACTTTTTTACCCTTGGTGGCATTCATGGAGGTAGGAGGCTTATTTTTATTGTACAAGTAGCCTAAGAAGAAAAAGAATCCATGTTTGCATATTACCAAAAGGAAGGGTGTGCATGTGTATTTTACTTGCTTCTGAAAAAAAAAAAGGTGAATAGTGATTTTTTTTTCCCTTTGTGTGTTTGTGAAGCACACTATTGTGATGACAACATTAATTGGTGCTCCTCTCTATCTGAGCCTGACCGTGATCTTAGATGTAAATCAGGAGCAACTCCGTTTGAGTCAACACTACTATCTGAACTTAAAACGTATTAGAAAAAATACAAAAAACCTCATTCTTCTGATTTTTAAAAGAAGTTCTAGCTTTTATTGGTTTTTTGGTATTTTCGGTTCCAACATGCATGGGTGCTTCAATAACTGGGGGCTTCACAGCCTACTAACTGTCAACTGTTTCGTTTTGTTTGAGGCCTTTTTCCCCCCTAATAACGGCACTGGTGGGAGGAGCTGCTAAAATATTTCCATGAAATTTAAGCTGTTCACCAGAGTCTTCATCAGTATTTCAGTAAAATTTTAAAAAATATTCTCTCTCCTTAGCATGTCTCCTGTTGAGAATAGACACGTGGGTAAACTTTCTTTGATGCGAGGGTTGCCGTGGTGGTTGGGGTGGGAAGAGTGACAGCCTCAGGGGTGAAGGGGCTGGATGGGGTCAGTGCTGCTTGTAGGGTCCCTGCCCACATGAGAGCCCACTCCAGCTGAACCCCTCCGTGACAGCTTGCTAAAACTGGTGAGCCTATGATAATTTACTAAAAAAGTAAAAGATAAATGGATATGTCCAATGTGCTGCAGTGAGACGCATGGTAACGCTCTGCTGTCCACAACGAGGTGTTGGTGAACTGTTTGCGTGTCTTACCTTTGAATGCGCTACAGCAAAAGTCACATGAATAATAATATGTGAAAATCTACCGTTTCGTCTTTGGGACTTGTGCTTACAGAGTTGCTTAAAAATTGCAATGCATAAGTTCTAATAATGTAGTATTTATGTAATATTGCACAAACGTGTAGTGCTTCATTTTAAAGTTCCACAAGGTCTCATACACTGCAGTGTGTGTGGCTTTCTGTTTGCTTGTCTAGTTTTTTTAATATATCTTAATTGAGGCTATTTCTTTGGCAGAAATCTTTCTCTTTTTAACTTCATGTGCTGTAAAAGTAAAAAAGCAGATTTTTACAGCTATAGAAGATTATACGTGTAATACTTCCAATTGCCACAGAGTGGCAATGTTTCAGAAAATTTCACTCAAGTCTACTGACAATATCGTTTCACACCAGCAGTGGGCTGGTGGTGGGGGGCTTCCCTGTAACCCTCTCTGTACTCTGCGTAATTCAGTGTGGCAGGGACAAGCACCTGTATCAAGAGGCAGGAGGAATCCACTAAGATGCTGGGGCAGAGAATTGCAGCGATTGGGGGTGAGGCTAGGGTAGAGGGACTTAACTATATTTTGAAAAATTCTGATTGTCTTTTTAATTGAGATGGGAGAAACCAGCGTTGCTGCTCCCTGAGCTCTTCCTGTTCTCTTCCTGATATTTAGGATTTAGGGGATCCTTCCCCCCACCCCCCCCCAATGTATTT
>VZSC01013310.1:252357-266003 GCA_013398225.1 Steatornis caripensis | reverse complement strand
TATTTCCTCAGCATCCAGATTTCCTTACAGAATTATTCTGTATTTAAATATTAAGATGAAAATTAAAATTAATGAGTTGAATTTTGGCTAATCCCTGGGATTATGTTTTGACATTATGCCCTGTAGTTGTTGAATGTCAGTTGTATACTGGCTCCTTGATGGTGAGTATAAAGGAACCGGAATTCCAGGTCTATGGAAACATGGTATTTAGGAAAAGCTGTTACTGGTTAGCACACACTGCTGCCCCACCTAGTGACATACAGTTGTGGATGTATCATATCAAAGGTAGACTTTCCTTTTACCTGGATCTGGTCCTTTTTCCTTCCTCTTTTGCCTAATCTTGAGGCGGAGCCCTCGGGTTCTGCAAACACACCTGCCCTGTCATGACTCTCTCCGTCAGGTAAAGGTACTCAATACGTACTGGTCAGGACCCTGGGATAACTAAGTAATTTGTCAGGTATGACATTGAGCCCTAAAGAGAGACTAATGAAGCGTGGAGGTACTGAGCATGTCTATGTGTACAGGAGTAGTTACTTACGCGCTTCGTCCCCTGCAGAACTGCTGTGGGGTTAATAAAGGCCAAAAAAAAAAAAGGAGAGGGCGAGGCATGAACAAGCGCTGCTGTGAAGCAGCTGCAGTGCTTCTGCCTATAAGAGAAGTAAAAACAAAGTTCAGGAGAACCAAACAAACTTTTTTCCAGCCATATTCCTTTACTTCTTTACCTTATTCCCTTAATAAACAAGGGTATAAAGGATTAAAGAACTTCAACTTGTTTTCAGTGGTGTGGAAGATTATGCTCGATGCTTAGCTTTATTTACACCCACAAACAAGGTCCAGGGGGACGTTATGGCTACAGCTGTGAGAATATTTATACTGTCAGTGTCAATTTTTGTGGCACTTGGTAAATGGGTTGTACATCCATACGCTGGTGTATTTTTGTTCCATGTGTATCAAGTAGTCCAGTGTACATCCTTGCTCCATCCCTCTAATTTCAGAGGCACCTCTCTGAATGCCCCTCCCAACCCACAGACTAGCCCAAGCAACAGAAAATAATAGACGTCCCCCCAATTCAACGACATTCTTTTAAAATCTTGCCAATTTTGCACAGACATAATTTAACAGCTATTAATTTCCAATGACATTCATGTTCCTAAGGGGATCTTAAATTCATTGAAGGATTTTCCCTTGCTCAGTGTAGAATACTAAGCAATAGAGTTACCTTTGGTAAGAATTTAATTCTGCTGCAAGTCACTAATGTATTCAGAAGGCTACCACTGATATTGCATGTGCACTGTATCGCTTATAGCTAGTCTAATTTAGTGTGCTGCACTTGTATTGATTTTTACTTTAGCAAGATACAGTGAGACAATAATGCATGGATTTGGAAAAGCCCTATAGTTCATAAACATTGGCACATTAATTTTTGACTTTGTCAGCAAATGAAAATTGGATCAAACGAGGTGCAATGTGGCATTTGTTGCTTTGGGAGCCTCTGCTTCAGAACTTGACGTTGATAAACTGTTATAATTAATTATTTCCATTTAATGAGATGGTATACGCTATCAGCAAACGTGAGCTTTGATGTCAGTGTATTATATTGACCATTTTCTTATATTAATTGGAACATGCCTTGATGGAATCTTTCCTTATATATGACCAAAAGGGTAATGTCATGAATTTTGCTTGTGTGCCTAACCAACAACTTGCTCTGAGGCAGTTTGTGCACGCTTACCCAGAGTCAGAGAATGTTTTTCAGTGATAAAGCAGAAGGAATGGGGAAAGCGAAATTCTTGGCTCTATTCCTGGATTTGTCATTGAGTCAGGCAAGTCATTAAACACAGTTTGACTTCAGCTTACCTATCTGTTTAATGGAGATAGTAATATTTTCCTGTTATGGAGCGAGATTAAGGCTGGCTTAATTAGTATTGTGGAGCTCTTTGCCATACTCAAATGAAAGTCAAAATATTGCTTGGCATAGGTTAAAGTGTATGAAAACAAAGTGTAATCTGATAGTGCTTTAATTTTATGCATTTTTACTGAAAATTAAAATAATTTGATTGCACTGATGCTAACATTCAAATACTTCAGCGTTACTGGAGAGCTCATGCTAAAAATGAGTGCCATAGTAGTTTACAGACTTGCATGTAAAACACTAAGAATAGCTCCTTACCGATGCTGTTCTCATTTGATGATTTTATTTTGCTTTACAAGTGCAGAGAAAGTGCCAGAGAAATAAAAAATTACAGGATGTTTTGACATTACCAGACATTAGTAAGTGGTACTCAGTGGAGCTGCAGAATAAAGTGATTAAGTAGGTCAGCTTACTTAAAGAATAGGGAATAAAAATAAAGTTAAAACAGGGGTATAAATGGGTAGAAAGCATGAAATCCATAAAAGACAGCAGTATTTGTACATCTGTGCCCAGGCAATGCACTGGTAACCACAAAAGAGGTGTACTGTTGATGAAAAACAGACAGCCTGGCAAAAGAGGGTATTTAAAATGTGTGATGGATTCCTACAGCCCTGTATACGGGGAGGAGGGGCAAAAGCAAGTACTTCATCAGCTGACAGTGATTGATCTCAAGACCTCAANTAGAAAGCATGAAATCCATAAAAGACAGCAGTATTTGTACATCTGTGCCCAGGCAATGCACTGGTAACCACAAAAGAGGTGTACTGTTGATGAAAAACAGACAGCCTGGCAAAAGAGGGTATTTAAAATGTGTGATGGATTCCTACAGCCCTGTATACGGGGAGGAGGGGCAAAAGCAAGTACTTCATCAGCTGACAGTGATTGATCTCAAGACCTCAAACTGCTACACTTCTGCCCTCTGCCTAGTGCCACATCAGGCTATTGCAATGCCTGTGTCTCACATGAAATCTGGAGAACTTGAATGTATTGCTACCCGTTGAGGGTTTTCCTTACTCCTCAGGCTATCTGCCAGGCTCTTGCTTGATCATGGTTTTTTTGATGAGGACTCTGTAATAATAAGCATCAACTTAAATGTCCACCTGTGTGTGTTCTGCATGGATAATGATCTTAGAAGTAAGGTCCCAATTCACTTCCATTACTATTACTATATCTCTTTTCTTAAAAATATTTTCCAACATCATTAATTCCATTCCAGTGAAAAGAACATAACTATCTTTTGTTTCTTCGATGTCAACTCTGCTTGTGATACTCTTGGAAGAAAATGGGCATTTTCAAGCTCAGTTAAACCTCTCTGGCTACACAGTCAGACAATTTTTTCCTATCTTTGCAACAACAAACTTGCTTGCCAGCACAGTAACGAGCTCCTGCTTTCTGATTCCTGTCGTGCTGACCACTTGAATCAATATTGCACCTTAAAATGATGAGATGCCTTGATTTAGGTTGGACGGATCAGTGCCATGAAGATGATAGACAGAAATTTTGCAGATAAGTTTCTGAGTCTTAGAGTGTGCTGAAAATTATCCTAAAAAAATCTGTGTTTTCTGTGTTTCACCTAGGTATTGTCTGTCTTTTTAGTTTCATCATCTTTTCCACAGGAATTTCTGTTGACCTCAATATGGTTTTTTCTAGCACAGTCAGATTTTTGTAATAAAGTGCATTGCCATATATAACAGGATCCCATTTCTCATCTCTGTCAAATGTAATTACTTTGATGGCAATGCATTCAAATCCGCCTTGATATTAGAACATTACTTATTTCACTCAGCGATGGGGCAGAAATTGAAGAGTGTTTTTTTTAATATGCATCCTTTTACAAGGGCTTTCACGTTCAAACATTTGCAGCAAGGCTTACTTAAACTTGTGTCTCGCTATTCTGAACCTCAGCACGTATATGTACCTTTCTGCTAACCACTTATGTGTGCTCCTGAAATCATGGAGTCCTCTTAATTTCAAGCTGTCTGAGGTCGACAAACTCCCCAAGTTAGAAGCAGGCCTGAACAAAAGTCCTGGGAGCAAATATCTGATGAGACTTGGAGAAGGGGCATGTTGGGCTGCCCAAGACAGGACAGATTGAAAATGGGTGTGAGTCCCAAAGCAGCATTACTCTTGGCACGTAGGCGAATTACTTTCAGCCTCACCTCATGAATTCCATGGACTGAGTTCTTAAGCCTTTTACATCAAATATATGGCATTTTCTCCTGTAAAGTATTCCATTGAGTAAATGTTTGTTACAGGAATGTGATGCCCTAATGGAGTAAGCCATTGTCAGAAAGCAGTCACGGCACTTCTCACATTTTGAATGGGTAACTTCACATTTTTCACTTCTTTTGCTGAATAGAAGACGTAAGGTAGATCGGATCTCATGAGCATCACCCTTTTAGTTGTTTCTGGTTACACTCAGGTTCTGAGAATTACTGTACCAAGGTGCCTTTGTTTTCAGAGTTTTTTATCCCCATGCCTGTATTTGGGTCATGTCAGCTAGCAGTCGACTTCAGAGGGGCTGTTTCCATGCACAGCCTGTGTAAAGTTCCACATTTAATTATTGCAGCTGGAGCTATTATGCTTGTAAACACATTACCTCTGTCAAAGTCCCCATAATGTCATTTTGATGTTTTCTACACTATTGATCTACTTCCCGCTTTGTGTGGATTTCCTAAGCTGACAGAAAATGTCAGAGCTGTCTTGTCCGAAAGCATTGGACCACTACAGCCATTTCATATATGCCTCTAGTTTTACAAGGCATTCGGTATGTACTTGAACAGCTCTGTAGATGCCTGTTTGATGTGCAATGTGCAGCCTCTCGGGGCTCCAGAGTTTTGCCCCAAGTTGATGCCAAGGTTCTACTCTGATATGGAAATGCTGAGGTAATTTCATGCTTTGTAAAGCTCCATGAATATTTTTAATTATGACAAAAATGCCATGGAAATGAAGATTGTTCTGGGTTTTATTGTTGCGTGTCATTTTGTATGACTCTAATTTCATAGCAATTTAGTTTGTTTGGCACTTTGAGATTTGTGGGTTATCTGGAAGCATAAGGAAGTGTACCCCATGTTTGTCATGGATTTGATAACCTTGGCTAAGCTAATGCAGAGACTCTTCAGCAGAGTGTTAGCAGGGATGTTGGGGTTTCTTTTTTTTGCGCCACCCTCATTGGAGACTGTTACTCTCTAGGCTCTGAAATACCTCTGAAGCACAAGCCTTCCCCACACAACTTCAGTAGACTTCACCGCTACCCTGTAAGGACCATGTGGGTCAGGACCGGAGACGGTATGTTTGTTAGCCTTTGTCAGTTCAAGTTTGGTTGCTCTTTAAAATATGTGAGAGATTTTCCTTATAAAATCCTTTCTGCCTTGTAGTAGACCCAGAACATCAGAGGATTTCCTTTAGGATGCAGGAACTCTGTAACTGAACAAAACCCCCTAGGTTAAGTAAGTTGATACCTGCACTTGATTTGGGTGATGTGTGTCCTTGTATGTATTATCCTACCTTGAGCATTGGGTGGGCATAGCTTTTGGTGTGTTGCCACCAGTATTGGGTAAGGACACCAGCAGGAGCATGCTTCATGGGGAGAGGACAAGCACTTGGCCTCAGCTCCCCCCATCTAACCCAAGTCAATGTCACCGTAATCACCTCTCATCCTCTGCCCTCCTCCAGCATTAGTCAAGCAGGTTAATTGAAAACACGTATTGATGTTGGCCATGGTGAAGCAATTAACAGCCCATGCAGAGCCGTCACCTGTAGACTCATCCCCTTGGCGTTGCTTAACAGTCAGTGGTGTACGCAAAGCTGCCTTGCATTCTGTTGGTGGGATAGGGTGGAGAGGGAACAGCTGCACAGGAAAGCACTGGTAGCCCAAGGGGCAAGAAGGCTGCAGATGTGCTTATGGGACTCACGATCATCCCATCTGAGACTTCAGCTGCCCTGTTAGAGAAAGAGGTGTTGGTGCTGATTTCAGCTGAAGGCAGTAACTAAGGGTTCTGCTTCTCCTAATTCACTCAGACGGCACGGCTACCTGGCTGACTTGCTCTGGTCTGCTGACCTTCTTCTGATTTAAGGGGTTGTTGAAGATGTCACGGTAGAGACAGCAAACCACAGCCTTAGCATGTTTTCATACCCAGCTCTTTCTGCATGAAGTTTGAAGGAGTATTCCTAGAGGTGAAACTCATGTTAGAAAAAAGTTTGCTGACTCATCATATCAATCTTTATTAGATTACTTTCCAAAAATAAGTAAGGCATCCTATGTCTGCTGAGGTCAATAATGCAACTCTCGTTAGTCTGAGAGTGTGATAAGATCATAACTGATGTGTATTTGACACATTAGTGTGCTAATTTATGTAAACTGGATAGACCATATGTGTTTCTTGAGATGATCAAGAAAAAGGAAAGCAGACCATTTTTAATTAAGACCTTGCAAGTAATTGTGTAGTGGGTCTGAAAAATGGAGGGGAAATTTTGTAGAGATGTTCTAACACATAAATTTGAAAAAAACTTTGTTTCCCTTCATACTGTTGGAAATTTTTTCCAAATACTCTGGAACAAGCCCACAAATAATGTACTAGAAGGTGAAAATTTAAAATAGAAAAATCCTGCATCATACTGTCCTTTGTGTTGAACACTTTCTGACCCCTGAGATCTTGAAATGTTAAAGACTGAAATTAAATAGCAAACTTTGTTGCTTTACTTGGTAAATCTCCAGATTTTCTTCCTGTTTCTATATAATATGTAAAACTCTCTTAAATCCTGCCAACCTGCTTTCCTCACTGAATAGAATACCTGGCTGTGCCAATAATATATTTACTGAATCTTGTCTTTTTTCTATTCTTTGAATGAAATTCACCCCCTAGGAAGTAAATTGTTTGTGAATGAAATGGGATTTTTATGAATATATTTATGATTTAAAGTGATTTGACTTATTCTTACATAGCTGCAGGCCCGTTTTCCGCACTGGGTTGCTTTTGAAATTGTTTACTCTGAGTACCCAGTAATTGGCGTGATTACTCAAACAGTGTGACCGATGGCTTTAGTCGCATGTTGCTGCCTGATTTATTGACTGGGGTTTTCACGCAGCAGATGGAAGATGCTGAGTCCTTTCTTTAAGCAGAGCGTCTTGCTGTAAAGCGGTTGAGGAAGAGTGTGATGGGAAGCCCCCCGGGGTTGACAGCAGCATCCCAACAGGTTGGGTCAGGGCTGCTTACCCTGTCTGCAGGTTCCCCAAGCAGTAGGGCAGCAGTACGGATGCTGCTGTGGGAATATGGAGGGTAAAATAACAGGTCACTGCAGCTCAATGTGTGAAACTGTTCTTTTGTCTTAATTTGGATTTTGCGCTGCTGTCCATCCGTGGGTAACTTCTGCTGAGATGAGATAACAAATCTTGACTGCAGACCTCACAAGGGCTTTCTTTTTCTTTGGTTTGGAGGCAAAACTTTGAGGTGCTTCTGTTCACAGCCTTTTGATGTCATAGAGCACGTGAGCTATATGCTTCCCTCACCTGTAGAGCCAGGGGGACAGCTATTCTTTGAAAAATGGTTTGATACCTGTGGCTGTGAAGTAGTAGGCAGATGCTAATATTATCTTTGCATGGGAAAAAAATATTGCTAATGCGAAAAGACTGCTTATTGAGGCCATTTGGGAAATAAGAGTGAAAAGGCACTGATTTAAGGCATGCGCATTTATATTGGGATATGGTAACCCCATACCATGAAGATGGAGAAATAATTTTAGCAGAGATACCAGGGAAGACAAGAAGGATGTTATCTGTGCAAAATTGCAGCTCCTGTTGTAAATTTCTGGGGAGAGAAATGTTTCCTGTAAGTATGACTCATATTTCTGTGACTCAATAGAGCCTCTGAGGGACAAAGGAAGTCAGTATATTTTAGAGGTGAAAGGTACGAAAGTCTGTGGCTGGCGGGAGCGAGCCAGAACCCAATCTTTCTTCTGAATGTTTTTGCTTTCAGTTTTTTGGCAGAATAAGGAGCCTGGATGGTTCTACAATGTAAAGTACAGTTAAATTATTGAGGATTATCTCCAGGAAGACGTACTCATCTTAAGCAGAAAAGATCACTTGATTATTTGTGTTGTTGTCGTTGTCGTCATGTATAACTGGGGAAGGTTCTAAAAAAAATTATAAACTTGTAACCTCCCTCTTTCTCTAGTGTGAGTGTGCCTTTGCCTTGCTCAGAGCATAGACAAAAATGGAGAAATGAGGAAGGAAACATACAGACTAAAATACAAAACAAGCACAGTTAGAAACTGCAGCAATTTTTTTAATCAACTATATCTGCTGAGACTTGAGGGACAACTATAAAAGTAAGAGAGATGGTTCCTGATAACAGGCAGGGCTCATCAAATACTTAATAGCTCACAAGAAAGGTAAACATATGTGAATATTTTTCTTGATATAAAACTCCATTCACAGAACTTGCTCTGTTTCTCAGGCATTCTGTAGCATCCTGGTACCCTAGGACAGATAAATAGAAGTTGCATACACTGTTTAAATGTTAAATAATCTCATTGGCCTTTATGGGCATGTTTACTGCTTGCATTCTGGAGGGAACACCCCCCCCAAAAAAACCCCAAAGCCCCCAAAACAATCAGATTCCTCTCCATACATTATTTCAGTGAACACTGCACGGTGTTAAAACAAAGAAATGTCGGACAAAATCTTTCATATACTTATTTATGAGGAAAATACTCTATGTCAAAGACAGATTTCTGACTTTTTTCAAAGGGAAATGACCTTTTGTGGTATAGTTCACTGGTTCTCTTGCATTGAAAGACTAACAAGCATCTGGAAGCTGGTCAGGTTGTACATCTGAAGAGTGTCAATCATTCCTGTTATGAAAAGACAGATCTTAAGAAAAACCTGTCACATTGTTTGTTATGGGGGCTGTGGGACATACATTCAAAAGTCACTGGGCCTGTACTTACGAAAAAGAAAGCTAAGACAAATTTGCACTTGAACGCATAAGTGGTAACCCATGTGCATTATTCTAGCCACCCTTTGCACTTGTTTTTGTTATTGTTTTATCCATTCCTGTCATTGAAATGAAAGGATTTCAGGTGAGAATATATTTAAGAAGGATCCACACTTGTTTTTTCATAAAAACATTTGTATCTGAAAAATAGCTTTGCTTCAAAACTTCATGGACTAGGACTTCTACTGACAGGCTGTTGGCTTTATATATATATACTTCTATATATTTATATATATATATATATATACTTCTATATATTTATATATATATATAAACCTTATTTCATGCCATATTTATCTAGACTTGCTGAGGCCTGTAAAGCTTCATATAAATCTGGGCTTATACTGTAGCTAAAAATAAATGGTAAATTACAGCTTTAGTCCCCCAGGCCAGCCAGACTTGGTAGATCTGACTGAGTGTTGCTTTGGGGTTTACAGGGGCAAGGGGAGAATTTACTGTAAACCTCAAAATAAGTCCATGTAAGCTACAAGCAGGAATACTCTTGAAAATGTTCGAAACCAGAAAACATCTTAAATTTTTATTTTCTCCTAATAATCTAGAGTGATAAATAGTAATAAGTGCTGGTTCAGTTAGGATATTACATTCACTAAATCACTGATTACAAGCAACCATGATTCTTCTAATTCATCAGGTCATTAAATTAAAGGTAGAGCTCTAGTGTTGTCACTAGCACAAATCTTCAAGTAGTTGGTGAGCTACCCGAGAAGCTCTTGACAAAGTGCGCTTCATGCGGAGTCCTGCTTGTAGGTGGTGATCTGAAAATGCAAAAGGATTTTCTTTTAATGATTTTTGCCTTCTAGTGATCTGTGTCCTATAATACCTTGAAATATCTTTATCGTGTTCCTGCATACTGAACATCACAAAATAATTCATCCCTAGATTTCAGAGTAAACCTGGTGAGCACAGGCTGGACTCTGGGAATTTCATCTGTATCATAATACTCCATGTAATGCACTTCGCTGTCAGGCCTCTCTGCTCCAAATTCTCTGCTTCACTGTAATTCTGCCAGGTGGATTTAGAGAGAACCCAAGTCCCTTAAACCTGCTCTGATACCACTGCAACCCAGCGTACATTATAGCCCAAGAAAAATTAGGATGCCTTCCAAGTATATGCTTAGAAGAGGAAAGACGAGAAATGATCATAATGCACCATGCTCTGGCCATATATCCATGCCATAATGCTGCATATGACCTTCAATAAATTCTGGGAAAGGATGTCACGGATTCACAAGCATCAGCCATATGTGAGTCAAAGGAGCTTGCTGGTGGAGTGAAGGACTCCCTGTTCAGTTACCTGCTTTGTATTGCAGGAGCCACACAATTGCAAAGCCCAGGGCTTTGACTTTGCCCTTGCTATAGAGCCTTCTTACTAACTGGGAATATGTTTCAGCATGTACTGTGCCAAGAAGGAGTCTTTCAGATTTCTGGAATGCAAAAGGCAGCAGAGGAGGGAAGTTTTAAGTCAAATCACCAAACCCACAGTATGTGATTCAGAAACAGCCACGTTTGACTCCAGAATGGGTTCCCCATTTAAGCATTTCTTTGCTGATTTTTATTTTTAAATTTATTTCTAATTTTTCTCAAATGTTCGCATGGTTTTCATTCAAATAAAATTCTAGATTAATCTGTGAGATATGGTGCTGGATAGAAGTCCTTCCTTTCCTCCTGGAGTGATGTAGTGGGTTACTGAGCCCTTAGGAAGCCTTTTGACTGTCGGTGTACCTTTGACGGTCAAACAGGGTCTTGAAGGACTTCTGGAATACCGTTGTATCTTTCACTGACTGACCACTTGCAAACACTTACAAATTGCTGTTTCTTTTTCTGTGAGTAAACAGAAGATAATTATTTTTCAAGCTTTGCTGGTTTACTAATAGACTTGCTGATTTTATTGCTTAGATGCTAGAACAAACGAGGTTGCCCTTGTTTTCATAGCTCCTTTTTTTCCTCCAGTCTGTATTTACTTTTCGCACCTCCTATTCAAAAAGAAGAAACATCTTTTGCTTCTCTTTCGCATCTTACTTTCTCGCATTCTTCAAAAATGCGTTGCATGACTTTCCAGGTTTTACCCGTTGAAAAAGCCTGGAGCCAACTCTCCAGTATGCCAATCTTAGCTTGTTAGCTTTGTTCACGTTATACCTTCTTTTTCTACTCAGGAGTAGGCTTTCCTTGGCAGAAACTGTTCCGCTGCCTGTGTCTAACACAATCCTGAATAGTTGCTAGAAAACACTTTTAATGTTTTCTAAAATTTAAAAAGAAAACATTAAGACTTAATTATAATTTTTTGAAGGAGTCGGTTCTATTGGCAGATTGTAATCTTCCAAAGCACTGGCAATTTTTGAAAAGGTTGAGTATTACTAGACTGTCATAATTTAAAACGGATGCAATTCTTGCATTCTCTTGGCTGCTTTTTTTTTTTTCTGCAACAGCCAGGCCAGTATGTTTTAATATCTTAGTCCTTTACTGAAAGTTTAATTCCTGATATGCTTCTCCCTTCTTTCAGCTATTGTTTACTTTAACTCTTTGATTCAGATAGTGTTGTTCTAAGGCTATAATGCTACTGGAATTTTATATTTATGAGGTTTTTTTGCTTTTTAGGTATCTTTAGTCTTGTTTACGCCACCGTTCTTTTAACATCTAAATATTGAAAATGAGTGGAATATTGGAGAAGACTGCATAAAATATAATCTTAATGAAAAAATTATTGACTATTACAATTTAATTCCTTAGTAAACAAGAACATCCTAGCATAAAAGTCAATTCACAGCCCTCGAGTACTGATGACAATCTTGATTTCCTAAAGAAATTCATTGCTCTGTCTTTCAGATAACCTCTGGTTTCATACGAAACCTGTGTGCTGAAGGAAATTTAGCTATGGTTAACCCCTTGCATACAAATTTCAGATAATGCTCCAAACACCAACAGAGCGATCAGTACCCAAGAGAAGAGGCCTGTGTCCTTCACTGATAGCATTGAGAAGGTTGTGGCTTTTTGTGTGTGTGTTTTTTAATCTTCAGCTTCTTATAAATGAAGATAGGAATAGCATTTGTCTTCTGGAGCTCAAAAGTTGGGCTTTGTGCTAGTATCTACACAGGACCTGAATTTCTCCTTCATTTTCTGGATTAATCCCCCTCAGGTGTGGCAAATCACTGCTCAAGGGCCCATTTCAGTACAAAATAAGCACATCCCTCTGGCTTTGGCCACTTTGAAATCAAGCTTTTGTTGACTGAAGGGCCAAATAATATGAAAATCAAAAATATGCCATGTATAAGTCAGGCAAGGCTCTGAAATGCAAGTTCATTATTGTCTAATTTAGTAAAGAAAACAACTTTGTAATTGATCAGTTTAAAGGACATTCCAACAAGAATGTAATAGAATTATCTTGTGTAAATGATTTAGCAAATTTGAAAACAAACCCTGAATCTACTTTCAGCCGCTATTTTCGTTTTTTAACGAAAAGTGAGGTGGTGGCCCATTGCTATAAGCAATGGAGCCACACCTAGATCAAAAGTTGCTCTGAAGTTTAATGCCTCAGACAGAGCCTTGTTACACTTATGACCCTATTTTGTTGAGATCAGTATTTGTTACAGCTCCGATAGCTGCACTGAGGATGCACCCTAACTTATAGTGGTGTGAGAGAGTGCAGTCAGTGATGAACCAGATTTTGATGTAGTCGTCTTTGTTTTGGAAAGATAGTGGTTGAAAAGGGTGGGGGGGTGTGTGTGTATAGGTGGTTTTGAGTTTTGTTTTGGTTGGCTCTCCCCCCTTTTTTCCTGGGGATGCCACCTCAAATGAGACTCATGCAAAGATCAATAGCTTGTCTATCCGTAAGTTTGGAGACTGCCCTGATCAAATCGCAGGATTGCGGGGGAGTGGTGGTAGGGGTGGTGGAGGAAGGCGTGACAGAGGACGTGGCCTCAAGTTTCTCCATGTGCTTCTCAAAGCACTGGGCCTTGAGTGCCTCGAGGGGACAGGTTGAGTTCTTCTCCACCCCGTGTAGACTCAGACCTGTACCTCGAACCTCTGAAGAGTTGTCCCCACGCTTCATTCTACCTCCCGACAACAGCCGTAAGAAGTCTGCGTTGTTTACAAACCCCGTGCCTTGTGCCGGTACCTGGGCGCCGCCTGCAGCTCCGGGAGCTGGAGCTCCAGCAGGGCCGCCTCCCTCAGCAGCCCAAGGCCGGGTCTGGCGCCGTCCTTCCTCTGCTCCGCCAGCCCCACCCCCGCCACCGGTGTTCGCGGCATCCCTGCCCGCTGTTCGCGGCGGGGGAGGGAGGCAGGAAAAATGACATCGGGGACACACACACACACACACACACACACACACTCTTGTGCGTGTCGGGGCGGGGGGAGATGCGGCGCTGCCTGTCGCCTCGCTTTTCCCGCCCGCGGTGCGGAGATGCTGTTGGGAGAGAGAGAGAGAGCGCGAGCGGGGGGGTAGGGCGGTGCGGGGGGAGCGAGGGCGGCGGCTGTCGGCTGCCAGCCCTCGCCTTCCGCCGGGAGCTGGGGCCGCTCCCGCCGAGCAGACCTCTCTCCCGGAGCGGGCGAGCGGCTCTCCCCACCCCTTCCCGTGCAGCGAGGGGCGCGACCACCCAAACTCCTGGGAGGGGAGACACCCCACCCCACCCCCGCCTCCTCTTCTTCCTCCTCCTCCTTCTCCTCCTCCTCCTCCCCGCCGCAAACCCCAAATAAAAGGGGCAGGGGCGGCAGGATGAGCCGCTC
>VZSC01013310.1:168588-241697 GCA_013398225.1 Steatornis caripensis | reverse complement strand
TGGAGTTGTTCCTCCCCAGGTGCAGGACCCTACACTTGCCCTTGTTGAACTTCATCAGGTTCCTTTCCACCCAGCTGTCCAGCCTGTCCAGGTCATGCTGAGTGGCAGCACAGCCTTCTGGTGAGTCAGCTTCTCCCCCCACCTTTGCATCATCAGCAAACTTGCTGAGGGTACACTCTGTCCCTTCATCCAGGTCGTTGATGAATATGTTGAACAGGGCTGGACCCAGTACCGGCCCCTGGGGAACACCACTGGTCACAGGCCTCCAACCAGACTCTGAACCACTGATTACAACCCTCTGAGTTCTGCCATTCAGCCAGGTCTTGATCCACCTCACTGGCCACTAATCTAGCCCACGCTTCCTAAACTTACCCATGAGGATGTTGTGGGAGACAGTGTCAAAAGCCTTGCTGAAGTCAAGGTAGACAACATCCACTTCCTACTTTCCTAGTCATCATCACTACACCAGGTGATGAACAGTAGCAAGTCAGGATATCAGTAAGTGTCCAGGTAGCGGAAACAAATTCTAGAATGTCTGTTACATGGTGCATGAGCATTCGGCTTCAAGCAGAGCTAGAATGCCTTCCCTGTGGCATCACCAGAAGGACTGGTGTGACTGGAGTAGTTGCAGGTGACATTATTTCATGCACAACTAAAAGATGTTTGTGAACTTTATGAGGTTAGGATGTGGTAAAATGGAAAAGAAACAGAAGCATTTTGAAACATGCCAGAGCATATTTTGCAGGCTTCATCTGTTCCAGTTACATACATGGTTATTTCTGCATCCCTTTTCTTTCTGTAGCTAACCTTTAAGGCAGGCATACCTGTTTGGAGACTGGCTTTTAGTAATGGTATCTTGTAATGGTTGTATAGGATCAACTGTTCGTTGTCGGTATGTACTGTGGGAGGAAACTCATCTCCTGATCAGGATACTTTTCGTTTTTATCTGAAAGATTTTTTTCTTTTATTTTTTCCTGTAATAATGTTTTGTTGCCCTTGTGAGTGCTGGTTATACAATTAAAACATATGAGAGCTGGTGGATACCTGTATTAGTTTTAACTGGAAGAATCAATCTTGCCATTGAAATGTTCAGAATAATATGTTTTGGCTTTCTAAGCTGATAGTTTTACCATCTCTGCATTTGACTGATGTCCCTTAAGGTGTACAAGTCCCATGGTGCTTAGAAAGAAAGAGTTAAAATTTCTCATCCTTACTGCATTGAGGTTCAGCAACACAGCGGAACTGAGCTGACAGCAGGCTGTCTTGTCCAGAGCAAGGAAAGCCAAGGGCTGCTGCATTGGATGACCTGTAGAAGCAGAGGTAAGGCTGCAAGTCAAATGCAAGGAATGATTCTCTTCAAAAATGGTGAGGCAAAAGTCACAACGGTGTTATAAGCTGGATGTGGTCTGGTTGCATATCACTGGACAGCTTTATGTTTTGCTGCCCACTTTCTGGCCTATCACAGGTATCTTCTCATTTTTCCTTCTAGCTGGCTTTAAGCTGACAGTAATGCTGATATTCCTCACTCCACTATAGCTGGGAGGGTGTGCAGGGCACACTACCCAGTTGCAGCACATGGGGAAAGCAGAGGAGCAAAAGACTGCAGTGGTCCAGCTGATAAAGCCAGTGATTCAGAATTGTCCCCCGGTTGTCAATAAAATGGCAAATGCTGTAGAACAGAGCAGGGACTCTGGACATCTCTCAGGATACAGAATAAAGTGTAGCTGCTTAGAGTCATACAGTAATTTAGGCTGGAAGGGATGTCTGGAGATCATCTGGTCTGAGCCTCAGCTCAAAGCAAGGCTAAGTAGGCTGGGAGCTAAGGGCCAAGTTTGGATGAGTTTTGAGTATCTCCAAGGATAGATGTTCCACCACCTCTGTGGACAAACCTGTTAGGGACCTGCAGGAAAGGAATAACAGTCAATTAAACCTTTTTTAAAATCATGAATTGGGACTTAAAAAAGCATGAAACTGTCTTATTAACCTGGCTGGTTGGGGTTTGGGGAGGTTTTTTGGCTGTAAATTAATTTTAAAAAATAATTTTAGGACATCTTCCTTTGTAGAATTAAAACCTGGGTTGTATCACAAGCTTTTTGCTGAAGTCTGCTGGTGTTTTTGCGTTCACCAGCTCCTTAGAGCTTGAGCTTTAAATATAACTTCAAGGATAAAATTCGTAGAGCTGCCATTGTTGGAATATGCCTTAATTATCTCTTAAACTTTCTGCAGAGTCAGGCAGGTGTCTGCCATCACTGCACATTCATTTCACAGGTTCACATTTCTCAAGAAGGCTTTTTGGTGGAGATTTTTTTGCTCGCCCCGACTTACACTTCTGTGAGAAGAACCATGTCTTCATTTATTTTACAAGCTTAGGTCTCAGGCATGCAGGAAACCACTAAAGCTTCATGGTGGGGTACTTGTGAGCAGTGTGAATTAAAGGGTGTTGGGGCAGGGCTGGCCACTGTCCTGGCTGGCTTCGTATTGGAGCAGAGGAATCGGTCGTCACTGCATTTGGTTTGAGAAACATATTAAAAATAAGATGGAAAAATATGTGTCAAAGGAATATGTGGAATCCTTTCTGGAAATTTCCCTTATGCTTTTTGTGTTGATAACTGAACCACTGCTCTTAAAACCAATAGAAGATTACAGAGACTCAATACACTTAGTGAGCTCCAAAGGAACAGTTACTTTGGACTGTGATTACAGCTTCTGCTGCCTGACACTGCATCATACTGGCATTTTATTACTAAAGATTTGTAACATAGGAGGTGAGGATGAATTTGGTGATTCATTAGTTTTTTCACAGATTTTTGCCTTGAAATTATGTCAGCTCACGTTTTCACATGTTTACTTGTCCATGCTAGAATACAGATTTCTTTCTTTTTTTTTTAACAGGATACAGAGTAATAAAAAAATTTCCCCAACCAAACAAAAAAAACCCCAAAAAGCAAAAACCCAAACAAAAAAACTTCTCTCCAAGTTTAAGATGTCTCTAAGATGGTGGTTCTTCTATGGTGCTTACTTCTTCCAGTTCTGTTCCATGAATATTTCCAAATAATATAACCATAAAAAAAGCCTTTTGCTTATGGCTTTAAAAAGTCTGATCTTCCAGTGAATAACACACAAAGATATCTTGGTTCCAAAAAAAACCCCAACTCATAATGTCATCTGTTAGAGAAACAAAATGATGCTTTTTCCGTGAAGACCCTACAATGCCAAATTTAATTTATTTTGGGAAGACAGACAGACTATTCTGTGGAATGTGCTTCTCACTTGTGAAATGAAAGGTGGCAGCAGAGAGTGTGAAGATATCATGGAGAACAGGTCTTACACAGAACCACATGGGTTTATAGAAAAAAGAAAAACCTCTGCAGTTTTAGCATAAAAGAAATGGATAAATGGGATTTTGAGATGTCATGCATGGCCTAGAGTGCACCAGCTCTGCTCAGACTGTGGGTTCAGAAAGTTCAGTTCTCTAATCCCAGCTCTCTTCAAAGCTAGATTTAGCTATGCTGAACTCTCTGGCCTCCACTGCACAGGGAGGGTGGTGTGAAGGAGGAGACCTCAAGGTCTGCTTCACACTCTGCTGTCCCCAGCAGAGCTGCAGGGCACGTGGGAAAGGGCTCCAGATGGAAATGGCTTTGCCACAGAGCCCCTTGCCTGCAACATGACTTAAATGCACAATTTCAGTTGATGTTAATTGTTTGGAAGGCTTATAGATTATTGAAACAGGGATTGTCTCACAGTTGCATGTCATGTGGATGCAGGAATTTCACATATACTCTGGTTTTCCACAGTGTGGTGTTTCTTTGTGTCTTTTACAAGTTCAAAGAACAAAGTCTAGTGGTGTCAGATGATGCCTGGGATTGATCCTTTATGTTTTTGTCCAGAAATGCTGTTCCCTGTTCCTACAGTACTATGTGATGGATGGCTAGTAATTGCTAGATGCCCACTGTGAATTTTTGCAATGACAACGAAAAGTCTTTTTGCATTAGGACATGAGCCCCAACCTGAATGAGGGGAAGGAGATGGACTGCAGAGATGTTTCTGCACTGCATCTAGGAATGCACGTGCTATGTTAAGAAGGCTAATAGAGGGGAAGAGGAGTGTCCTCTTCTGCCCCCTGATAAGTCCATCTCTGTGCTGTCATAAATGGCTGTAGAATGGGAGCTTAGGGATTTTTCTCTACTGAAATGGACTAGACTCATTTATCTCTCTTTCTATTTGCATTTTGGCATATTCCTTCTCTGCAAGTATTTATCCAAAGTCTTTACTTAAAGTGTCAACTAAAGGGCATACCCATTTTTTCTTTCTCCTTTTTTTCTTCTCTAGTCCCTCTGTCTCTAAAAGATGTCAAATTAAATAACTGATGATTTCTTCTGATGCCAGAAGGCCTTCACAAGATGCGTATTAGGGTTTAGTGTATTTTTCTTTTCTCTGTCTCAGTGCTTTCGATTTGTATGCAGAGCCATCCTCTTACCATGAACTTCTGTGCCCAGAGCTGAGGATTATGTTCTTATCCAACATATGTACTCAGCCTGAAATGCTAAATCTCTGCTGCTAGAGGAATGGAAAGATGTTATGGTTAAAGGAACTGTGTCAAAGTAACCAGTCAGATCAAACTATAAATCATTTCTGGTGAGAGGCAAGATAAAGATACTCCATGAATGTTTGCATCCCCTGACCGGCACTAACTCATAAATTTAACTATTGCTATTCTGACTGTGAGAGATTAAATATGTTTTTTTATTAAAAAAAAACACAACAAAACAGTTCTGTGACAGTGATGGAGGAGGAGTCCCTGTGGATGCTGTTTTCTACAGAAGCGATCAGATTTTCGTAGCCTATAGCATGGGGGCTGTGGAAACAAAGGATGATGGTGGCATAGTGGGTCCTGGGTTGTTCCCTAGCCCCTTCAGCCAGCCTGATCTGATTGGGAGACCAGAAGCAGTTCCTGCAGGGCTCGACCTACTGGTGTCCCTGTCCCTATTGCAACAGTTCAGGGAGGAGGAGGAGAAGAGAGGGCGGAATAACTCACCTGGCTTTGTAGCTCCCCTCATATGTCAGGAGTTGCCCACTGATGTTGGCTGTCGGTGTGCACAGCTGCAGTGCAAGGGTGGCTTTGTGGCATGGCATGGGAGCCATGGTGGTGGCTGGGACCTGCTCAGGTGTTGGGGAGGATCCACCTGCTCTTGCACCTCAGCCTTGCCTGCCTGTGAGTCATGCTGGGGATTAAGAAGGCAGGTGGTTGACCAGGCATGCTAATGTTTCCTTGCTAATGATGCTTTTCTGTTCTTGCACCTCTGTGCTGGAGAAGGGTGCTCTACCTTCCCATTTTCAGAGAAAGGTAGCATTGCTAGCTGGGGAGAAGGTGGCAACACCACGCTTTCAGCTGGTCCTTTCCCTTTGAGGCCATTTGTATCCTGGAAGGGAGGAAGCAGACACTGTGTTCTCCTCTGCGCCGCATCCCTCTCTGATACCCAACTGGTACAAGCCACAGAGGGATTGCTGTGGTACCTCAGCTCAGATGTTTTCTGAGGGCTTATGTTACCGTTCACATTATCGCATTGTTATAACAGAGTCCTGACCGGCACCTAAAATGCTGGTGGGGAGCTTAGCCATAGATAAGCTGGAGGCTAATCTGGTTTTCAGTTTGTGAAACTAGGCTTAGTACTTGAGGGGGGAGAGGAGGAGTGCCTGAGTACCTTGGAGGCAGCATCTTGTTGGAGAGTTGAAAGAAATTTCTAGGAAAGTGCAAAGAGAAAGAATCTTTTGCTTTTTCTTTCCCTCATGAATTAAATACTAGGTTTCTTTTTTTTACAGTAATGGGCAGAGTGTGTGGATGTTTTATTTATTTATGCTGTGCAAAAAGTATTGTAGAGGTCGGGTATGTGAAAGGCTTGAAAGGCAAAATAATAATTTGGATTGGCCAATGAAAATAATTTTGTAGTTCTTGCTATTACAGAGCATCATAAGAAGCTTCCCAGCATATATTTTGATCCTGCAGAAAGGATTCTCCAGAAAGAACACTTCAATCCTAAGCTTTCAGCCCTCTTTAAAGAAAAATGGAGGGAGGGACAGTCAGTCAAGGAAAATTCAGCAACTTTAACAACCATTTGCAGGTATTTGCAGATAGTTGCAATTGTCTGAGATCTGTATTTTTCCAAGAATAAAATAGTAGCCCATTTCTTGCATTTATCCTTTCTAGTGTTTGTCCCCTTGCTATTGTTTCCTCGGCCTCTTTCCTCTCCAGCCCACTTCTTCGCCTTCTGTTCCACCTGCCATCTCCTCCTGCCACGCTCAGCCCCAATTCTCTTCCACCCACACTTAACCCTTCTCAAATCCCTTCGGCTCATGCCTAGCCTCTAACACACCCTCCTCACCTTAACCGTGTAACCTCATTTCTCAAGTTTTTTTATTTCATTTCTATGTGAAGTTGTATTTCTCCAGTAAACATTTTGGATTGGGTTTTATAACAGTCAAAGAAAAGGCTTTTTTTGCACACACCATTTGCAGCCATTTAGCCTAGCTCAATAGTTAACTTCCAGTGAAATGCTAAGTAGTCACAAAAAGACTATGATTATATGAAAAGACTATTTTAGTGAAAATAGCTGCTATTCAAATAGAAATCATATTCCTCAGGGGGGGAAAAAGGGCCAATTACTGTGCTTAGTCACCTACACTGAATTCAAATGAACTTCATCTAAAGCGATAGTGTTACACTGATTTTTACCAAATGTAACTAAAACCAACATCAGTTGCTGTGACTTTCAGCTCAGCTGGCTGTAACTGCGCTAGGGCTTCATAACCCTGATCTGGTTACAGTTCTTAGAATCACAAGATGGTTGAGGTTGGAAGGGACCTCTGGAGGTCATGTGGTCTGACACCCCAGCCCAAGCAGGGGTACCTAGAGCCGGTTGCCCAGGACTGTGTGCCGACAACTTCTGAATATCCCTAAGCATGTATCTCCACAACCTCTTTGGTCAACATACCACCATCAGTTGGATGTATACCACCACCAGCTGGCCCTGGGTTACCAGCACAGAATCAGCACATAGCAGACCCTTAATATAGATACACTACTGTAAAATATATCTAGATCAACTTTTTTCCAAACAAAAGCATTTTTTCCCTTAGAAATATGTGATTGTCTTAAAAATATTGTACTGTAATCTTAGAAGGATGGAGACTCCAAAGCCTTTGTGAACAGTTTAAAATGGATTTTTATTCTCTCCCCCCTCCTTTCACCTTTTTTTCGAAAGCATTTAATGCAAGTTTGTTTGGGTATTTTTGTCTGTCTGAATTGCATATATTCCTTCCATTAATCATACTCCAAGCTTTCTGGTAGACAAATTGGTCCTCCTCTACCCTAGGACAGGTTGATGGCCCATAAAATAGATTTTCTGGGACTATTGCTATGGCTATGTGATTTATACTAAGTCCCTCCCTAAGTTCTAAACCCACAATTACTAACAGTGGCACTTCTACATGACATACTGGGGTTTAATCGGTCACATTATTAGCAATCAGGAATGCTTTCTCTGGAAGGTATATGACCTTGCTTTCAAATATTGCTGTTTTAAGTTCTTAAATTTTATTGCTATAAAACCATCGCTCTAATTTGTGAAAGCGGATAAATAATGAACTAAAACCATAAAAGCATGTTTTAAGAAGGTTATCTTCAAAGAGTTTCACTGGGGGTCTCCAATCTGTAGATGGAAAGCTGATGGTTAGGCATAGGCTCTGATATAAAAGGAAATGAATGACAGCTGTGAGCTGCAGCTGGGGATGGTGTGGGACTCCTTCAAGAGAGGTGTCCTGCTAATGGCACAACAACTCTGTGGCTTTGTTGGTGTGCAGGGTTCCCGAGCAGGTGGTGCAGCTGGACTGGTGGCTCTGGAAGAGTGCTGAATGGTGTGTGAGAGGCAGAGAGAGGGGCTGAGCTGCGGAGGTGAAGCAGGGACACAATGGTGAGGTCTAACAAGAGAACCTCAGGAGGCTATGCCAAGAGTCTCATGGCTTTGCAGGTATTTTCTCTTCTTCCTTCCAGACATTTTGTCCAGGTGCATTTACATGACTTCCCAAATCTTGCTGAGTTTCTGGATGTCTGAAAGCTACATGTTAGATGCTGCTGATCAGAGCTACTAGGCTGTGGAGCCTTACGTAAGCAGTAGGTCCAGCTCCCCAGAGTGCTGAGATTGCTGTGCGCCTGCAGGATGACTTAGAGTAGAGGGAAGTGTTGCCTTTATGCTTCTGAATGCATTAGGAAGCACTGCAAATGCCTTCAAAAGCATCCGCATGTGTGTTTCTGTACAAGTCCAGCAGTTTGGTTTCCTTAATCCTACACACTAACATAATTACAGGTGGACCAGCAAGGCAGTGGTTTGCTTCCACTGATATAGATGTCAATATTTCCACTATATTTCCGCCTATAAAGGTGGTGTGACTGGGCCACAGGTAAGGGTCTTTTCATCCCAATGCCTACTTGCAAGCATAGACCTCATCTAAGCAAAGCCTGTAAGGCTGTGCCTGACCTGGAATGTGTGGCTTTGACGAAGTGACCCGCATCCTGAGGCCTGGGATGTTCTTAACTAACTGGCTGAATTGCAGCTGGAGAATTTACTCTCTTCAATGATCACATGGCCCTAAAGCCTGCAAAACAGTCTGAAGACAAACTTGATTACAGACTGCAAGGCCTGGCCATGAAATACGGAGAGAGAAAGCATTTTCCAAAGTACAGTATCTGTGGTGACATTACCTTATGTTTCGTGGCAGCACTTATTACAGTGGTGTCAGATCTTAGGTTCATCTGGCTCGTGTTGCTTCATCCCAGTAGTTTGCTGGTTCCGGGAGGTTTCATTCCTTTTGGCTCTGGTCCTGCCCTGTGCAAAGCTGCCAGCCACTCCCTTGCACCACTTCCAATACTTGTTGAAACCTTTTTTGGAACCAGCCCTGCTCACCGCTTCAGGTGGGGTAGTTTTGTAGAGGGTTAGCAAGGACAGCCTTCACAATGAGTGGTCCAGCAGGCAGCGGAAGGGGTGGGAGCAGATGGCTGGGAGGACACAGGGGGGAAAAAAGGGGCAGTTCCTCCTTCCTCTGGTGACAACAGGCTGTTGGATCTGCACAAACCATCTCGTATCTCTGCACTTCTAGAAATAAGAGCAGACCCAAGCAATACTTTAGTGGGAACCCACCTGGAACAAGCAGTTCAATAGGAAGGAAACTTTCTTGAGTTGCTCTTCAAGAAGAGTAGGAACTGTACTTGGAGACTTCATTAAATTAAAAGTCTAGTCGATCAAATATGGATTGTGTTTTCAGCTATGCACAGAGTCCCTTGCCAGTTGCCCTGGTGTTAGCCAGTGTCAATGCATGCTGGCCCAGGGTTATTGAGTCCCAGAACACTGCTGTGAGTCATGTGTGCATCATTATCAGCGCTAGTAAAAAAGGAGAAAAAAGGGGGGAAAAAAAAAGGTAAATGGAGAGGCTCCTCTGCCTCGAATGAATACTAGGCAGGTGTAAACATGCTTTTTAATATAAATAAAAATGTCAACATTAACTTGGTCAGCTAACCGATTACTGCTGTAAAACCTTGCTTGCCTGCATTTTGGTAAACTTCAGTTCTGCACTGAAAACGGTTCTTTTTAGTTTTTTTTTTTTTTACTTCAACAAAGACGGGATTCTGCTGAAGTGGAAGCGTTTCTGCAGGTTAGCATGGGACAAAGGATAATTAAATCCTGGCATGTAAAGATGCTGAGAGGGTTAGACAGAATTAGCACTGGTGTTCACGTACTTGCTAATGTCTATCTCATCTCCATAGAAAGATGAAAATGAATGATGCAGTATTTTATATTTTAGTGACTCTGTACCTGTGTTCAATTGCAGTTTGTAAACCACAAATCTGACCTTCTGTCTTTAATATACAAATGAAGATACTGAGTTTTATTTTCTAGTTATTTTTTAATTATAGATTAACATGTTCTTTTGAGATAGCTTATTGGTAATTGTTAAAAATTGTTCTCAGATTAATGTACACATTTTATAGATGTATAAGAGGGGCCCTAAAAGGAATGTGTTTGTGGAGAGTTTGGGACCAAGCTGCTCCTTGTGTCTTCAAAACTATACACTGATTGAGCTGGGTAACCTGCCCATGGCACACCTAATGCACTTGCAGAGAGAAGAATAGGGTTCAGGAGAGTGAACTGCTGCCTGGTTCTGATCACAAGAATGAGTGAATTACTGAATGCAGAGCAAATTTCCGTCATAACTAGTACGTTAACGTCGGTATTACACCATCAGCATTGCCCTTGTGCCCTTAGTAAAACTAAAGAAACTTCACCTTTTAAATTGTATTCAGATTTATAATTGAATGTTTTGAGCAACGGCTTCATCTCCTGCAAGCAAAAGGAAGTGATTTATGATGTGTGTCAGTAGAACATTGTTATGTGAGGAGAGATTAACAGTCATAATTTCAGACTCAACAGTATTGATAACTCTGAATTGTCTGTTTAAATGCAAATGCTCTGGGTTAAATACTGTGCTCTGTCTTAATTAAATAAAATAATCCTTCCTTGCTTGGGTGGTCCCCTAAATTAGTGACCAGCCTAACATACTCAGGATCATGCTTTTGCATTGTTTAATCCATGCCGATGGTACAAACTGAAAGAAAAAGATAAGGAACTGGTCTTTTACATATGCAGCTTCAGATGTAAATTCCTATGGATTCATTTCCATTTGTTCGTTTCAAGAGGAGGCTCCTGTAGGCATCACTGGGCTCAGATCAGACTACTACTGGTTGAACAGCTTCTGTACCGCATTTTGGGGGGATTTCTGCACTGTAGAAGTGGTGTCAGTAGAGAGTTAACCAAGGAAGCATCAGCCTGACCCAGTGCACTGCTGACATAATGAACAGAGTACACTCAAGCAAGGAGGTAAGATCTAGGACTGGTCCCCTGTGCTGGTAGCATTACTCACTGGCCCTTTGTATGGATGGGTCTGCAGTGCAATCGGGATACGTGGTTACACACCAGGTACTTGTGCCTAAACTGGTTTCAATCTAATTGCGTCAGCTACTGTTAGCAGCAGAGCTGTGGTGATGCGGGCTTCAGCTGCTGAGTATGCAGCTGAGGTGCAGCCTGCACCAAAACCAGTGTTTCCATGGCTCCATAGCTAGCAGGCACAGGGCCAAACTCCCTTCTACACGTGTAATCCTGTTAAACTCAGTGGGACTGCTTCCATGAGGGAAGAGCGGCAGAATTGGACCGTGCAGTATAACAGTATTAAAATGGCTTGGCAATGGAGTGCAGCTGCATTTGCAATAGAAGCTCCTGGGCGCAACGGATAACCAGTCTGCGTTGGCGTCAGATCCTCCCCTCACAGAAGGAAAAACTGTTTTCTGGGACTCGTCCTTTGCAGCTGAGGCCTGTGTCTGTAGTGAGAGTTGTTTTGCCTCTCCTTAGCTGTTAAGAAGATGTGTATAGCCTGGGCCTGAGCTGTAGATTTTGCTGTATACACAATGGAGGGGAGTGGATTATAAATACCAGATGTTTCATATAGATGTGAAGGTGTGATAACTTACCCTCCAGACCAGGTCATCTCTGTCCAGGCAGCATGAATCCAACTTGCTCAGACCAGATGCCCCAATTTTGGACAGTTTCAGCTGGGGATGAGGTGAATCCAGTGAGCAAACTCGAGGTTTTCTGGCAGCAGCTCTGTACTGCCCTTGGGTCCAGCCAGCCCCCAGCACCGGAGAGTCCCTTCCCTTATGGCTTAGGTTGTCCTGTGCTGGCTTTTCTTGCCCGCATGGCAGCACAGGCAGAGGGATTTTGGGGCACCAGACACCAAATATAACACAGCGCCGGAAAGTTCCTGGCATCCTTGAATACTGAGATCCAAATGAAATTTCATCTAAAAGCTTTCTGTAAATTATGTGGAAAAGTGAGTGGTACAGTTTTCCTAGCAGTGCAAGACAAGATCTTTTGAGGGTTTTGTGCTTCAAAAAATTATGACATTTTGAGAACTGACAACAACTTTAAATGTTATTAATAGCACAATTGCTTGTAGGGGTTTGGTACGTGGTACTGCAAGGATAGATATCTGGAAACATTGTACATTTGTTTTCCCCTCGTTATTCAAGAAAAAACTTTCAGCTACTGGGGAAGAAGGGTTGTTAGTATTTTCTCAGTGCTAGGTTTTTCTCCAGTGGTGTTTCTGTTTCTGCCCTTTTTAATACGAGGGGAAGTATAGGATTGTGTTCTATATTGGCCTATAGCTTTGCCAAAACCTGACATAGGATTTGCATGAATTTCAGAGGTGATACTAGAAGCTCGAGCTGTAGTATTTGTTAGGCATCACGGTGAAACCTGCCTGGCCTATGGTTCTGCTATAATTTTGAAACTCCCATTAGACTCGTTGGATGTTGCAAGTGAAGTTCATATCTCTTAAATGCACCTTTCAGGCTGCATACGATTTTATGCTACAAAAAGCAGAGGATTTTCAGTATCTCTTGTTCATGAAAGCTTCTGGGTAATTTCAGCAGTTCTGAATGAAGTCATTCGGACTAAGGTTTTCAAAGCCGTGGAAGAGATTTAAAAGAACGTTAATGGGAGGTGAATATTAAAGCATCAACCCTATGTTTTAAATCCAGAATTGACTTCTGCTGCCTTTGTAGAGTTAGGATTTCACCCTAAAGTCTTAGTGATGATGGCAGAAACCTAGTCAGTCCTCTTTTCCTTCTACATATTACAGGTTAAGCCAAGAAAGCCTGGATGAAATAAAGACATTATTAGTAACTTTCCACTTCATTTTTGGGGGGCAAAGAAGAGTTTGGCCAGAATTTTTTGGTTGTGTTTCCATTTCAATGAGCAATTCTTCTCCAATGAGATGTAGAAATACTGAAAAAGCATAAGAGAAACAGTTCTCTGGCTAATAGTAGAAACTGCCTGGAATCGCGTAAAACTGCTCATCCAAAAAAGTCTGAATAGGCATACTAACTTTGAGTTGCTTATCTAACCTGTTTAAAAGATTGTCCATTTTATATCATTAGCTCTTAATCTCATGTATCCGAAAGCGAGGCTTTCTTACGCAGAAGAAAACAAGGCTGACAACCTTATCTGCGATATGTTATAATGTACCTGTTCAAAGTGTGTTGCGTTATTCATCTAGAAGTAAAGAGGAGGCTTCTTGTCAAGTGCTTGATTCCCTTCTTCTCTCCAAAAACATTGAAATATTTAATTACGTGTTTTAAAAAAATCTAACTTGATTTTTAGAGAGTGTTCAAAGCCGTGTGATTATTCATCTCTGACTACAGAAAACATAACCTGTGTTGGATTCTTAGTATCACAAGACAAACGCATAAGGCTTGGAGTACAGTCAAAAGGTAATTGACTCCATCAGCCTGCAGCTTTTGGATCTTCACAAAATGCAGAGGTTTCCCCAAATTATTTGTGCTGGTTATTGTAATGTTGTAATGTTGTCTGTAGAGTCCTACTTCTTGTATTAAACTCGATACAAGTAGCTAATAAAATTTTTCACTTATTTTGGCAAGCAGTGGATTAGATTTCTGTGAAATTTTTTAATTGGTGTTACCCAGTCGATGAAAGGTGCTCCAGGAAGTGACACAGAGATCTCGCGTTAAGCTGAAGGGGAAACAACAGCACTGATTCCTTCTGTGCTTTATCTGCTTATTAAAAATAACTCTAATTCACATAAGATTCATCTGTAAAACATTCTTCTCGCTGCTCATAAGTTGAAATATGAGCACCAGAAGTAAAATCAGATTTAAAGTGTTTTCTTTTCGTCACATATTTACTTAGATGCTTCTTAAAGTACACAGCAAAGCTACATTGTTTCACTTAATATTTCCTGCTGGGTTCCATTTAGTAGTTTGTTTTATGGTTTATTTACTTGATTCTCATGGTCTAACATGGTGTTATGGTGGTTCCTGTATACAGAAGCAAAAAGGTGGGACTTTGGGGGGCTTTCTTTGGTTGTTTGGGTATATATTTTCATTTTATTTTATTTTTGTTTTTTGTTCATGTTTGTGTGTTCTTTAAACGTAATAAGCATCCCTAAAATACTTGTGTTCACATCGGGCTGCAGAATTCTTTCCTATTCTCTGTTGTTGTTGCTATTGTTTTACAAAACACAGTTTTGAGACTCAAACAAATTGGTGCACACCCTTTGAAAGGCTGAAATTTGAAGTCTTTGAAGTGCAGTGTGATATGGACTTGACAGCTCTTTGAAACAAATAAGGCTGGAGATGTGGTTTGCAGAAATCCTTCTGGATGCAATCCATTTCTGGTGCCTGGGTTTCAGGGAAGTGGGTCAACAGACTGTGCCAATGGATAAAATACGTGGATAGCATTGTTTGGTTGCTTTGGTTTTGGGAATGGAACAGATTTGTGTTTCTTCTATCTCTTTTTGTCGCAGGCAATTTTATTTTCTAGATTATTGGTTCAAATGTCTTATTCCTTTTCAGATAAGAATAATACATTGCTTTTATTACAAGTTGTACTTACTGTATGTATTTCTATTATTCATAACATGGTGTAAGAAGTATACATAAAATAGTATGGGTAGGAAACAAAAAGCTCACGCACTGCCTGATAATTAAACAGATGACAAGATCCATAAGCTGTGAAATTTCTTGAAGTAATGCCTGAATCCTATGGCAAAATGATTTTAAACAAATATTTCTTGAATAAACTGGGTAGCTAGGAAAGGTTTTTTCTCTCCAAAACTGAATAATAGCAGGAGTAAATGATAATAGTTAATACCCATGTGAATATTTCCATTTCACCTGCCAATCTTGCACTACTTCACAGAAAAGAGTAAGTAGCTTTTCTTGCTGGGTTTATAGGAGGGAGTTTACTGTACCGCATACATACCTTACGGATCATTATAATTTCTGGTGCTGTCACTCAATTTATTTTGATAGTAATTTAGCCCAGGAGAATCCTTCTCACTTATGTTGCTCTTCCCTTTGTTAACATAAAAAAAAAAAAAAAAAATCAAAATCTGGGTAACTGGCACCGAAGCCTCATTTCTATGGAAAGGCAGAATTTCCTTCCTGCCTTGTGCCTCAGACCTGGACCACCATTACATCTCTGTGCAGACATAGCTTTAGTTACTGGACTAATGAAAGCTAGACTTTTCCTTGGCATGTGCAGGTGAAATGCTTCCCCTGACAGTCCCACTTCCACCTCTGCTGCGGCTGCTGCTCTTGTGGCAGCCCCCCTGGTTTTTAGGGATGAGCCTCACAGACAGGCTTATCTACTGCCACAAGAAGGGAGCGACATTTGCTCTCTAATGTACTTGAAGCTGGATTAAGTAGTGACCTATAAAAGAAGCTGTATATCCACTTCACAGTCTCTTAGAGCTGTTTGTTCCTATTAGCGTAACTTCTTTGTCATAAACTTATTTTCACTCTCTGAGTTAAGATCATTATCAAAATGCAGTGAAATTAATTCAGAAAAGACTATGCAAAGGAAATAAAGTATGCTAATCCCAGGGAATTACTTTTTCATGGTTCAAATAAAAGCACCCTCCTTCTCTTTTTTTTTTTTCTGCCTTTCTGCTTTTTATTTCACTTTTATGACTGCAATTTGAAATCTCAGGCCCTCATTTTTACTCTGCGTAAGAACAGCTTACATGTTTCACTGGCAAGTGTGGAGGTCTTAATGTGACTATATCTTCACCTTGTCAGAGAAGTATTAAGAGACCTGTGACAGATGTCCTGGTTCTACCAGAGCGAAATTTTAAGCAGGATGCAAGTGAATATGGCATGGGTGTTGTAACTCTTTTATGCCTGGTTTATGCCCCTTCTTTTTTCTTTATTTTTTTTTCTTCCCCTTAAAGTTCTTTTCTTGGTTTCTTCAGAAATCAGTGGGTTTTTAATTAACCAGGCGAGTCTGAAGCTCCTGATTTACTCTAGATACAGATGCTAAGGTTTCCAAATACAAGCAGAGCCAGGGACCAGTAACTCTAGCTGAATTGAGAAAATTCAGAAAAATCAAAGACGTATCTCGGATCATAATCTGAGTAGTATATGGGAGTCTTATAGGACTTTTGAGTAGATAATTGGAGTTTCATGACTTTTGAGACTGTTCATGTATTTAGAACATTTTTATTGCCTTGTGTAGCACCAAAAAAATTGGATTTTGGCTTCAAGACAGAGGCATCAATGACTCCTGTTTTGCAAAAACCAAGCCCCATCACTGCGAGGGACCATACTGTAAGTCAGTGCTAAATTAATTCCATTCCCCTCGTGTTTACATGTTGAGTGGATGAGAGCAAACATTTTAGCACCTTGGAATTCTTCTAGTTACTTGCAGTTTAATGCTTTTATCAGACAAACTGTAAATAAGAGTTAATTAATTATCCTCTACTTACACGACCAGTTGTGTATAAGTTCCATCCCCCTGGGAGTCTATTATTTACCTGGTCATGAGGGGAAATTACTGCAGGGTTATCTGGAGACTACCTGGAAGATGACTGTGAGTTTTGCGTTCGGTTACTTGTACGTCCTTTCCTACCTGATAGCTAGCTTTTGCTGAAGAATCCACACAAAGAAGCAAGAATTTAGGAGACACCAGCTCTTATAATTGCAGCTGGCTCATTTTCGCTTGCCTGGGAGAATTAACATATGGCAAATTCTTTATTCATAACTACATTTTCTGTGTAAGAAATCTGCCAAGTTCATAGTTCTGGAGACAAAATCCCCACACTTATCCGCGCTGAAGATGCTACTGAAAGTAATGCAACTCCACATGCTGCAGTTCTTTCCCAGAGGGCACTTTCTTGGGGTGAATCAAGTACTTTGTGTCCATTGCAAGATCCTCTGCTTACTCCTGCTATTACAATTGGGAAATGAGCGCTGTCAGGGACTGCGTTGTCACTGCATGGGTCATTCATGGTATATATATGAAACATTAACAAATTTCATTTTCTTCTCTAACAGTAGTAGAGCTGCACCCTGTCTTTTCAGTTGCCTGATTTTGGCCCCTTTCTGCTTCCTGAAGTCCTAAAAAGCCATATTTTAGGCATAAAATTGTAAGTGATGAAAACATAGCTAGTGAGAAAACTCCTCCAAAAAGTGAGACAAGAGAGGCATTAGAGGAAAGGAGGGAAGAATTAACATTTTGCTTTGTCATTTTCATGGCTTTGCCTGAAATTTTGTGCATCTTCCAAATTTCAAAACAAAGATCTAATGTATGAATAGATACAAAAGTATCTCCTCCTCCACCCCCTGCTCTGCCCACCCTGCCTTTAATGTTTGGGGGAGTGGAGGGGGAAATCATAATTTTGACTCAATTTCTCCTGTAGTACTGTAAATTAGAAGTGATTATGTAGAGACTGTAGAAACGTTAATTAGACACCTCATTAATAACTACTGTAACCTTTATAAATGCTTTAGGATGACCCAAACTTTCAGTAAGTAAACCTTTGTATAAAACTTTTCCCAAGTGAACTTGGTGGGAGCATTACCATTAACTTCGCTAGAGGTAAGACTTTACACTGTAGCTTTTTAGTATGCAATCAGCCTAATTCAAGGTTGTGTGACATAATGATTTTTCTTACCTTCCTCCAGCTATTCTGTCCATATTGTAATTACCTACTGCTTTTCCAGGCACTGGAAACAAGATTGTACTTCTAATAGATATTGAGAGATTTTGGGCTTTTCTTAATAGAATATAGAAAGACACTTAACATATTAATAGTGCACTGTGATCTGAACACACTCTTTTTTAGAAATGGATTTCACAGTTAAATCTCTTAAAGTGTTTCCATTTTGATCAGCTGAGCTTAATCTAAAATCTTACAAAGATTTTACTGGAATCTTACAAATCTTACTGGAATTGTCATTTTGGCTTTTATTTGTAAAGCAAGGAGATTCACTGACCATCTTACTGATCTCAAATGTATGTTTCTTGCCATCCAGACACAACCATCTTCAAATTTGGGATGACAGAGACAGACATTGACTTCTCATCTTCTCACCCTTTGAGTCTTCTTTAACACCTCGTTACAGAGGAGCACAGGCTCAGCATTTTATCCACATTAATCACTCAATTTAATTGTGGGATTTCCCTTTCTCTTTCCAGTTAATTTTTGTGGGTCACTAACCTACTGCAGGAAAGCTGGCTGGCTTTGGTCTGCTGTTTGGCCTAGTAAGCAGTCTGGAGGTCTCTACCAGACAAGAGGACTCTTTGAATTTAATATAAGGATGGTTTGGAGCCATAAATTCTCTGGAAGATCCCACCAGAAATTGAAAAGCAGCTCAGGGAGGGAGAGTGGAGAGAAGGACTTGAGTTTGATCCGTACTCTTGAATGAATATATGATAGATAATATATGGTTGGATAAGGCTATGCATATGGGAACTGCATCCTACGTGTTATCTTTGTCAATAGCTTTCACATTACCCTTATAGCTTGGATGTGAGATTTACCTGATACCTCAGCTGTACTGCAGAGGATTAAACCCTGATGGAGATGGTCTCCAAGACTGAAAGACAAATGTTGTGCGTACCTCCAACTAGTTTGGTCCCCTTCTGGCCTGCCTGATTGTCCATCGTTTACAGCACAGGTACGGCTCTGTGGAGGAGGCTCTGTCAGGACCAACTGGTGTGGTAAAGGCAGCTTCTCCACTCTGCTTCTAGCCCTTTCCCTTCACATAAACTGGATATTGACAGAAGTGTTTAGAAACAATTTTCTGCCTGGAGGAATTTTCCCTGGCTGATTATTTCATTACTATCACAAATATTACACATACACCTTGCCCTGCCCCCCCCCAAAAAAAAACCCCAAAACAACAAAAAACAAACAAAAAAACCAAACAAAAACCCAAACAACCAAGTCTACAAATCTGAATGCTGCTTGAAAGGGAAGAGGTAAATGAAGTAGAAGAAACTCTTTACAGCATAGGAACAGGCTAAAGAAAAGCAGCTTAATTCAGTAACCAAGTGCCTAAAGCCAATTTTAGCCATGAAGGCGTTTGTCAGTTCAGCTTAGAATAAAACTGGGTGAAAAAAAAAAAAAACCCAGAAGTGAAATGGTTTAGCCTTCCAGGGTGAGGAGAGAGCTGTGAGACTGCAGCAAACCATCACATCTGCACACCACTGGGTAGCAGGAAGCAGCCAGAATTGTTTCTCTCATTTACCTGCATGCCAGGGCATGATCCTGACTATGGCTCTCAAGGTTTATGGGGAAATAGGTCCTCAAATCTCATAGCAATTCAATTGGAGCTGGCTGTCTAATTTCCTCCTTTGCAAATCTCATTTTATATGAAGCACACAGCCACAGAGGGCCAAAAGCAACACTCCTCAGGTAACGGCACTGTGTTCAGCAGGCTGCGCTCTGTGCTCAGATCATCACCCTAAGAGCAGTTGTGGGTTTAACTGACAGTGCCAGCAGGGATGTGACAACAGGCTTTGTTATTATTTAAGGCTGTGATTTTAGTAGTAATATCCAGAAAACAAAATTTTCTGAGAGAGGGAATAATGTTTTACACAGGAAAGGGAAAGCCACTCAATGAAACTGCTAAATTCCTGTCACCCCTTTGGCGGTAAAAGGACATCTTAGAAGCTTCAAAGTTCTCTGTTACTGTATATGAATTTGCATAAATCTCTCATCCCAGAAATGAAAATACCAAATGCCTCAAGCCACAAAATACTCTCGGTGTATTTCTGATTTCACTGTGACAAAGAAGCGTTGGGTATCTCAAGGAGATGAGTGGTCTCTAGGGTCTCTACTCTGATTTCCCTTAGAAGTTGACACAGCATAGGTGTAAAATGGCTTCAGATGAATAGATTCATGAGGAAATAAAAAAAAAAAAAAGCCAGCCTGGTGAATGAAGTGTCTTCAAACCATAGTTCTGTGATGTACATGAGAATTTCACCAATATTCAGAAGGCAATTTTATGACTACCTTTTTCTGTGGATTAGCTCGTGGACTGTTTGACCTTCACACTCATACTTCAGGGACCGAGTACTCCTCTTTGTGCTGCAGTTGGCCCTTCTGCCAAGTTACCCCCATTTGTCCGTTTTCGCTCCACTAAGAGGCCTTCAGCTGCTTGTGAAGGTCAGGAATATGAAGAGGATTGCAATAAAATAGCATTGTTCCAAAATATGCTTTTTTATTAGGCATTAAATCTTGGAGCAGCTGCTAAGAGGAAGGGATCATAAACATTATTGGGCACTTTTAATTACAGTAAAGGACAGTTCCATGTTACGTTATCCTGTCCTTCTCTATATTTAGCATGAGTCTTTCTGGAGTAAAACTGTAATATTGAGCCCTATTTGAAATCACATACCTATGGAAGCCAAATCCTGTTTGCTTTCAAACCCAGGTAGACCTACAACATCAATAGAAATACCAAGTTAGTTAAGTGAAAGGAATGTGACACTTGCTTTTTTTGGCATGAAGTGAACAATGCAAATTACTATAATTTACAGTTTATAAATATTCACGAGGAAAAGCTCAGATTCTGTGACACAGACTAAAACTGGGTTGTTTTGTTGAATGTTCGCATCAAACTCTGGGGAAATTCAGGTAAAGTAAGATTGAAAAAATAAAAATAAAACCAGCGAAAAATGGTTTTATCTGTGATTTGTCTCAGTATGGCATCTATTCGCATTCCTCGGGTCAGAGCCTGAGGTTTAAATGCTAACTTAACTTATGTTTAACCTGCTGAAGTGACAAGCACGGACTCCAGTTCTACTGACCCAGTTCTCTCATCAGAAAATCTTCCCCTGCAGAGACAGTGATATGTCTGAGGCAGGGCAATCCTGTGCTCCGCTCCTTACGTGATCAGAATTAGCTAGTATACTTTTTGTATACTTTAATTTTCAAGCCGCTTACAAAGTGGTTTTTTGTCCCCCCTCCCCCCTGCTTCTCTGCTGTGTGCATTTATCTTGAGACTGACTGATTTCTCAGCATAACCAGCACTTATTAGCTGCTTCACAGACTGATTTCTCATGCACAAAGCCAAAACAAAGCTTGGTGGAGTTTCAAATGAAGTGTAAGCAGGCAGCTGAAAATTAGCATCTATATGCCAACCCTGCATTATGAGACAGGCGAGGAGAATTGACTGCTAAGTCATTGCTAAGGGCTGGTCCAAAAGTCTGTTGGTTGCTCTGCTTCCTTCAGCCCCGTTGGCTTAATCTCTGCCCGGAGGGTCAGCACTCAACACAGCATCAGCCAGCCAGTGCCCCCAGCATCAGCCAGCCAGTGCCCCCTACTATGCGGCAGCAGCTGTATGTGTGTATGGGGTATTTACACCCCATTGTGGGGATTTTGCTACATGGGTTGTATTTTCTTTTAAAGGTAGACAACCTCAGATGCAGATATAACAACCTGGACACAAACGACCGGGTCGCCTACTTCTATGGCACGTGTGGAGTGGGATCCCATCGCAGCTATGCTATCAGAAGTACCAAAGTGCAGATCCTGGTCCCCACCTTGGCTTTCTCTCATCGGTACTATAGTACATGTTACTGACCTTTTCACTGAAGGATACTCATTGAGAAATTGAAGCAGTGTTGGTGATTTTGACTATGTTGAATATAATTCCGTTTCCTTGTAGTGAGAGGGCACCTTTCCCCTTTCAAAGAGGTGATGAAAAAGAGCTTAACAATGTTTAATAACTTGCAAATTCGTCTGTTTAAAAGAGTATTTTAGAAAAGATCTGCTTGCAACTTTTTTTTGCGAGTTTTTTTCTATATCTCGATGAAAAGCATTTTTAAGAGCAGCTATAGGGGTAGAAAAATTATTAGTTGCCTGGTAATAATTTGTATTTATCAGGGAAAAAAAGGAAAACCCAAGCGATTAGGAAGAGAAACTCTTGTCTAATCATGGCCGCCTCTGCAAGGCATGGGTACTGCTGCTTACAAGTGATCCTCTCCTGACAATCCCCTGCTGCCAAACCTGTCTCCAAGCTTCTTGAATCTTTTTTTCCCAGATGCTGGGTCTCCTCAGGTGTCCTCATCTCACTTCCTAGCTGCTGAGTTATTCTGCAGCCCTGCAAATCATGCGAGCCACGCCGTATCGCTGCTGCCCACTGCCCTGGCGTTAGCACTGAATTGGTGAGGGACGAATGCTGTAGTTTTATAATTTCATTAAGGAATTCAACGGAAACACAAGGTGAACTTCTCTGCTATAAATCATCAGTAATGTAACCACTGACTTGGTGCAGTCAGAATTTAAATTAGTATTCTTAGTGTTTGTAGGATGATTCATTAAAATAATTTGCTATTTATGAAATCCTGGCTTTCAGCAATAAATTCTATAGAGCCCTGGGCATAGGGCTAGCTTTAGGAACAGGTGATGCAGCTGACAATCATAACAAGGTGATCTACAAATAAGAAACATTTTTTTATTTATTGCTTTTATTTATTGCTTATTTATTACTTATTATATTTTTTATTTATTTATTTTTATTTATTTATTATTACGTCTCAATGAAATCAGCAAGGGCTTTGGCTTACAAGAGGGAATAGCTGAGAGAAAATTATTTTCAGATATATCATAAAATAGGCCAACTTTGGCATTAACCGTTGGTTTCATTCCTTTTTTACATTTTATGTACCTACCTTACTTGTCAAGTGCAGGTCCAAGTCTGTTTTAAAGTCCAGCTTTGTTCACCCTGTTGATTTGCTTATGTGGAAGCAGAAAGTTAGGAGGGGCCTGGGATGAGGTCCTGTGCTCACGGAAAGCAGAGACCCAAAGACATCCTGTGCTACAGCTTGAGCCACAGCCGTCTCCTACACAGTACGGGTAAAGGAGCCCATGAATAAAGGTGCAAGCAAGGATGAGCACTGCCTTACGAAGGAGGCATTTTCTGAATGCCAGGTTCACATCCCCTGGTCTGTGTGAAAGGGGACCTTGCTTTTCCCCTTCTCCTCAGCTGGTCCCAATCTTCCTCTGCTAGACAGGGGAAAGTCAGGCAGTACTGCAGCAAGCTGGGAGATGGTCTTCAGAGCCATGGCGAGATCTGGCAGACAGTTCCAGTTTCAAATAGTAGGATTTTTAATATGTTAAATGTAGATGTTGCCTGACGTCTTCCGTGCCCTCACAGATCAGTGTTACAAAATTTAAAAATACTCGTGTAGTTCTTGTCCCCACTGGTGAAAACTAACTAGGGAATTTCTTAGGGGAAACGATACAGGGAGGGTGGGCCATGAGGGAAACTGGATCTTCGTGCTAGTCCTAAGCTAAAACCTGCTGAAGTAAATAAGAGTTCTCAATGGGCTTAAATGTGTCCAGTTAGGAAGCGTAAGTGCATTTGTACACATAGAAGCACATAAAGAGGCGAATAACCTGCTTGTTAGCTTTGCTCTTGCTGAAGATACACACGTGGCTTTTGCTTTGGTTTTTTTTTTCTTTTCTCTGTAACAAGAATATATGCCCTAGGGGTGATACAAAGAAAAAAGTATTTTATCTGGAAATTTTTGTTACGGGTTCATTCTCTTGCTCATTAAAAAACCCACTGAAATGTGAAAATTTTCAGCCATCTCATTTCATTTATCTGAGCATCCAGACTCCACGCTGAGGTCATTAGTATCTCAGGTGTATTGCCTCACCACAGTCTGTTGCCATGGAAATAGCTCCAAGCATCTTCAGTGCCTTGGCTGTACACTGCCCATGCATCTTGGCAAGAAGGGCTGCGTACGAGGGAGCAAACTTCAGTTTTAAAACGTACTGATACAAATTTAAATGTTTACAGGTATTTCAAATTCATTACTTGCCTGTAAATCCACCTGTACTTGGTGGTGATTTTATGCAGATGCATTTCCTTCTTATCTGCTTGATTTTTGTCCCTTCGGTTTGTGTGAAAGTGATTTCTGAAGAAAATGAACGGCCCATGCAGAAAATAACAGTCATATTAAAGAAAAAGTTTTTTCCTCTCATTTGTCTTTTGGATTTCTAGGTATTTGTATGCGTGACTCCCAGCGATATAGCTATACAATCACTGCGTCTAATATACTACTGTGTCTAATAATAGAGCAAGCCACAGATAGTGTCATGTTCTCCCTGAATTTACTGTTTTGACTTATTCTTTCAATACTATGCTAGTAATTATTGAATGGCTTATTCATAGTTACTCTTCCAGGCTGTTTTGCAGTTTTCATTTAAGGATCTTCAAGAGCTTTATACAAGTTGAGACTGAATTATGCTGCTCTTACCTCTCTGAAGGAATATGGAAGAATTATCACAATATTCTCTCTGTTCCAACTGCAGACTGTAGCTGTTGGCTGTGGCTTACAGCAGTAACCCTTGACTTAAAGGAGAGCGGAATGTTTTATGTGCGTGGACTATCTGAGCGGTGCTGTGCTCATGTGATGGCTGGGACAGGTGACAGACCAGGGTGGACGATGATCCCAGGCTGCCAAGTATGCCCTGGAGAACTATTTGCTGCTGCATTCAAATGAGAGGCAGCTGATCTTAAACTTCTTGAAGACTGAAGTGCTTTGCTTTTCTTCACAAGCTGCAGGGTTGGGAAAGCCGAAAGGTGACAGAGAGGGTTTGTTTTTGGTTTTTTTGTTTGCTCCCCTGTTCTTTACTTTAACTATCGGGTTGCATTCTTCTGATTAACCCAGTGGTGAAAGTTTTAGATATTTTCACTACAAAAAAAAACAGTCAACTCTTGTATTTAGGAAGGAAGCTAGGGCATTAGCAGAAACACCTCCCACCTGTGGGAGATGTGCAGTAGGTGTCCATTGCCTGTGTACTATCTTTGCCTTTCTGCTCCCATGCTGTCTTCTGTTGCCACTAAAGTTTTGAAGCCCTTTATTTTTCTTTTTTCTTCTAGAACGCCTTTCAGGAAACCCCAGACAATGCAGTGAGCAAGACTTATGGTTTTAATCTACCTCGTTTAGGATGCTCAGTGAGCAGTCCCACTGTAATTCCCTGCTCATTTGATTGTGCTGTAAGCTTATAAACTCCTGTTTGGTACAATGCTCCGGAGACTTGCTAGCAGCCAGCTAACGATTTCTATAATCCTATCTCGCAGACCCAGGAGTGTGGGCTATATTCTTTCCACCCTTTCCTCGGAACATAGTAACTTCCAGTGGGGTCAGACAAATGTGATAAGACAAATTTTGTCTACGCAGCTCGACAGACCTTGCAAGGTTCTTCTGTTATGAAACCTGTGTATCGGTGATCATCAGTGGGTTGAATTAGTACAACAAATAGTTTCCTAATACACCTGCCCAGCTGTTGGTATAGGTAATTTGCTCATCTTGATCAGCAGGCTGGCTGAAGCAGCAGCCATGCAGCCTGAGACAGTATAAAACCCTCTAGAGCACAGGATTGTTTGATACCGTAGCAGGCATAGTGGAAGAGTTCGTAGGACTTCTTTCTGACCCTTGCTAGTGATAGGTTTATTCTTTGAAGCTGTGAGATTTGGTTACCTTGGGTTTTTCCCCCACCTCTTCATGCACCTAACATACACACACGTGTTTTTCCCCTGGTTCTCTTAGGCATAATTGGCTCAGAGAGAGGCAGTAAGGATGAAGGGGCAGCAGCAGCAGCACAGAATATCTTTCCTGCTTAACATCTGAGTCCCAAACTTGTTGTTATCCAAGCATATGTTTTATGCTTGCACTTGAAAGAGAAGACATTTTCAGGTTTTAAAATTCCCTAGAGAAGAAAATACTGGGTTTTTATTGCCTTCTCTTTTCATTTATCATTTTAAAGATGTGCAGAAATGGGACTTTTGATGAGATGCTCACCTGATAGCGGCTGTCAGTACTTTGCTGACTTTGAAGAGTCTCTGCCAAGTTACACCCAATGTGATCAGGCTCGTTTTGGAAGGAACTGTGCAACAAATTACCATGGAGTGAGATGTCAGAGTTTGTGATGATACATAAAGTTACACTTAATATTTAGCAATGAAGTTTGGCTTGGTTTTAGGTGTTCTTGCTGACTATGTGTTCTAGTTTGGGCTAGGACAGAACCAATTTTCTTTTAGTAACTTTACTTTTTAGTTAAGTCTCCTCTGAGAAGCTGCAGCCTCTGAAATTAACTGCATGTTTTTCCAGACAGTAGCTGCTTCTGGCAGTGATAAGGCTCGGTGTTTATAGTTAGTGCTGGAACATCAGTAGCAATGGTATGCAGAAAGGCTCTTGCTTATAGGTATCCCTATGGAGACCAAGGTCAATGCTTGCTTCTGCTGACTTTCTTATGCGCTGGAACTGAAAGAGTGGAAAAGTGGTCAGACCTGCGACCCTGCGGTGGGGAGGAGCGGGTCGGACAGGTGACCCAAACCTGACCAAATGCAGTATTCCATCCCATATGCATCATACACAGTATAAAGCTGAGGGATCATGGGGGTCTTGAGCTCTTCTCTAATGGCCGGTGTCCAAGGAGGACTCTGTCCGATTCTTCTGCTTTCGATCCCGATCCGTGCATTCCTGAATCCAGCTCCTGCCTGCTGCTGAGTCCAGTCCAGGACTTTCTTGGGGCGTGCCCCGCAGCGTCCGGGTGACATATTCATCATCAGTGGGGGGGAGCTCAATATTGGTTTTGTACATATTTGTATGTTTGTATATATTGCATTATTATTTTTTCCTATTATTACTATACATTATTATTGTAGTTAGATTAAAGCTGTTTTAACTTTTTTGCAACCCTTAAGTCTCTTTCCCTTTTCTCTTTCCCCGCTTTGGGGAGGGATGGGATTAACAAAGAGTGTCTGCCATCCGTTTAATAGCCAGCCCAGCTTTAAACCCTGACAGTATGACATCTGGTATGATGGAAACTTTTATACCCATAAAGTTTAAGAATAATATTATCGAATTAATTCTGATGGCTGCTACCTTAAGTTCCTGATTTGGTTGATGGGATGCAGGGTGTTTACTGGGATTGTAAATAGAAGGCACTGGTGTTATGTTTATTGCAATTGATCGAGCTATAGAGGGCCTCAGGGGACAGTTAATCAGTTGCCCCCAAAAAAAGGAGGAAAAAAAAAGAGGGAGAGTAGTGTCTGCTCCCAAAATGCTGACTGTAAAGTCCTTATCTGCAAGCATTTGTTGTAGACCAGAAGTATGCATTAATAGGAATTTCTTCTATGAAGAAGCATACCCTGTCTGGGACATATCTTTCACCACCAGTATGTTGCAGTGAGTGAAAACGACAGACAGTGATGGGGAATCGCAGGGACTGAAGGACAGCTTTTGTTTGTTGATGAAATGCTGCTTGTGAGGACATCCTCAGGAGTTTTGCACTAAAGTTTGTGGGTGCCAGGGTGTCATGGCTTCCTTCCACTAACTTTTGTGTTGATCTATAAATACGCAGCTTTGCCCAATATAAACTTTTCTTTCTTAATTAGGATTTTGGAGGGGAAATGCCAACTACTGCAGGTATTGCTAATGTTGATTAGTAGCAGTTATAGAGACATGAAGCCCAAGCTAAAAAGACTATAATCTTCCAGCACCTGTACCTTTATAGTTGCTTCATAGAGCTTTAAATAATTATAGTAAGTACCTACAGGAGACTGTCATGCCAAGCTCCTGCTGATGCTGTTGTCAGTGGAGCTATACTGTTGTGGGAAATGGTGGACAGTACTTTTCAGCAAAAAGCCCTTGTGTAGACAAACACTATTTATGGACATTGTTGAAAAAAATTTACATTTAGTACAGAATAAAAGAGAAGGGTTACAGAGTTTGCCCATAAGAATTCATGAAGTCCACGTATTACTAGTATTATTAACAAAGACATTAAGAAGTGACAACTGATTTTGGGCAAATTAGTTTTGGATCCTCAAACAGAAATGAGTTAAAAGCTAGTGACGTGCAAAGATTAGGCAATGAACATCTTATAATGATGTGGAAATCTATTTTTCTGTCTGTTTATAGCTTACTATATGCTTGCCACTTTCCGGTCATATTGGTCTATCCCACACAAACTTGTATTTGAGAAAAGCTATGTGTAAGAGAGAACCTAGCAGGCTGAATATGCTGTCTCCAATGTCAAATGCCTTGGAAATGGATCCACCTGATTCTATTTTTATTTCTATGTTTAAAATGTGTCATATTTACTTATAGAATTATACTATATTTTCCTTCTTTTTTGATACAGAAGAAAAGCCAAGATCTAAACGAGTTTAAGGAATGGGAAAACAAAAAATTTCCTTCTTTACCAACACCGTAAATTTAACCTACGGAAGTGTAGTCAGATCAAGTACAGGGCCACTAATTTCCTTCAGCTGTCAGTTTTTCAGTTTTTTGTTTATGCTTACTAGGGATGAAGAATGCATCCATTTTTTATGAACTCGGTATAAACCACTAGTGTATCAGTTCTGATCCTGTGTGGTTTTTTACATTAAAATTTTCACTGAAGGCAGGAGGACAAAGAAGAACTCGGAATCAGGCCCGTAGCCAGACTATGTGAGAACTTAAAAGCCAAGCAGAATAATTGGATCTTTGCTAACAAACTGACAGAAACTGTCATAGATAATCAGATTAACATGGCAGAAAGCCCTGAAAACAGCGACAAAGTAATGTTCGTTTCTTACCCACAGGAAACTTCGAATTTAACAAGCCAAAAAACACGCTAGCTGTGCATAATGCCATTATCAAAGCCAAAGCGATGTTCACTGTCACACCTATATCCCCCTCTCAAACAATTTGAAGAAATGGAACACCTACAAGTGCTTCCTGGAGGAACCTGGTTATTATCCCCGTGCCCAAGGTGCGTGCTGCGTGCCTTTCCCCATGCCACCCTTCACAGCCATATCTGCCTGCTCAGTTGCCACCAGATGAGCTGGTGCACTGTGGTCAGAGCCAGAACTGGACTGCAAGGGAAGGCAATGGCCATCTGAACCTCCTCTCGGAGTGGTGTATTCTGAAATAACTGTAAAAAGTGGCAAGTGTTTATTCAGTATTTTTAGCATGGCCGAGTGTGTTGGAAAAACGTTCTCCCAGAGCTGTTGTCTGCTGATAAGATATGTATGCAAAAGGCTTGCATGACCTATTTGATTGCGCCTTTCATAGTCAAAATTAAAATATGCTAGGGAGGAAGAAAAGGGTAAAAAAGCAGCAAAAAAGACAAACATAAGCCTATTTGCAAATCCTTCCCCTTTAGCTATCCAATACAGTGACAGCAAAATCTTAATTCTCCAAATGTGTATTTGGGGCCTTTTAATGTGTGAAGAGACTTCTTTTTAAGCCTGGGCTTTGTGGAAACCTGCGTTCAATTTCTTCAAACTGTGTCTGTTGTCTTAGGCAAATCACTTTAATCTTCCTCTGCTTCAAATCTCTGTGGTCTAGCACAGATAGATTAAGTTTACTGAAGATATCCAAATTATCAATGGTACAAACCCTCCAGGAAAAGATTCCTTTGATCTTGCAGTAAGAAGAGCCCTACTGAAGCTAATGAGACTGAACAAGCGGGATAAGTGCTGCTGGAGGTATAATAAACCTACCGAAGAGGTGGCAGGGAGCGTAATTTTTCCTCTGCATCTAGATTGCGTTTTGTTGGTGGAGGGAAGATGGAAATCCAAGTGGATCCAGGTTTGTGTCTATGAAATGTCAGTACATTTTTGTCAGGCTGCTTACGTATGCATCCTGCTCTCCCTGCATTCCTTGTGAGTATATAAGCCATCCTCCTCCGGTGACCCAGCAATGAGTAATTACCTCTCCTCCACATCGTTTAATCATGCTGGTATTTTACACGGCACAGCTGTGTTGCACTTGCTGCTGCTGGAATTAAATGCGCCTCATGGCTTTCACCTCAAAAAGGGCTGATCCTGCAAGGTGTGTCCTGCCCTCCCCGCTGAGAAGTGCCGGCTGGCATGCTTCGGTGACACCTCTCAGCTCAACTACGGGGTCATGGGGCCAGGTGCAAAAATTGGTTCGTTGAAACCCGTGGCCTGTGTAGTGCAGGAGATTGGCTGACGAGGCCTGAGTGCCTCTAAGATGATCAATCTGTGCAGTCCTAGTGTTGAGGTCTTCAGGATCGCCCAGACTGAAACTGGTGTCCCTTTTAGCAATGATTATTCCTGTGAAATGGTACTTTGAGAGTGGAGAACATCATGAAGTTGCAGGCTCTTACTGGCTGTGTTTATTTTGCTAACTGTCATCAATCTGTCTACGTGATTTTGATAGAGATCTGTTAAGTGCTGCTTTTCTGTCCTTTGTCATGCTTTCTTTATATTCTGAGTGCTGTAGGAAAGATGCTAAGTATATGGGCATATCCTTTTGTTACAGTTAGGCATGCTGTTCAAAACCAATCACTGAGACTAGAGATGGTGTGAAATAATTTTATTTTCTATTTTTCTCTGTACAGTTACTTTTATTTTTGATTGGTGGGGCCACGCCTCATTAGTCAGCAGTGGAGTTACAGCACCATGGAATAATTTAAATAGGACGGGATCTCTGGTGGTCATCAGGTCCAAACCTCCATTTAAAGCTGGGAATTTTATAGAAATTTTATAGAAATAATGAACTTTTTGTTAAAAACAGAAATGGAACTTTGAAGATGTGCATTAACTTTTCTTGTCTGCCTTAGGTTTCTTTCAGTAATCTCAGCCGTATTGTTTATAGTAAAAGACTTAGAGATATTTTATTGTCCAGGTCCTTTTAGACTGTGTTTGCTCAGCTAACGTTTCCTTTTGCTGCACTTTTTTGTCTATTTTTTCGTAATAATCAAACTCCTTTAGGGAAAGGACTAGTTGTTACTCTGTCCAACATCTAGTGGATTCCGATCTTGATCGTGGCTATATTATACTAACAATTCTCTTCAAAAAAGTTGATACCACCTGCAGAGAGGTCTTTTGTAAGGATGCTAGGTACTAATTTTCCATGACAAGATTGTAGTACAGGATGTCCAGCATCAGTCATAAAATGTTCTTTCTTGAGGCAATGAACTTTGGTAATAAATTAGTCACCACTGTCTCTTGTACATGAAAGAAAATGAATGTTAATCATGGTAGTGAATAATGACACCAGGATGCATCTTACGGAAACAAATGTATGTTATTTTGTTTGCTTCAATAATGGTTATATTTGCCTCAATAACAAAATACAAAATGCTAGAAAATAAGTCAGCTCTCGGGTGCTTGTCTGCTACCCATCAGGGGTTCATTACTGTGGTGCGGTGCTGTTATGTACAAAAGCATGTGTACAGCGTGTTGGATCCCTACCTACGTTGAACACCTAAATGAAAAATGTGTACCAAGGCAACTACAGGCAGCTTGTCAGGCTGAGGTAAAGCCCCCTTTAAACATGCACAGGTTCAAACAAGCTTTTTTTAATAAGCAAGCGCTTGTAATTGCAATTTTCATCAGCTACTGACCTGGTTCCTTTGCAAAGCAGGGGCTCCTCTACAAATTGCTCTGTGGACCACAGGTCTCTTGTCCTAGGCTTGTCTTCTTTCCTGGAGAGGGAAAAGCATGTCGAGGCCCCTAAGCACAACAAGGAGTCATATAGCATTGATGCTGCAGGCCTGCCTGTGCTTCAGCAAGTATGTTCCACACTTGGCAGAAATTAATATCGCAGACCTGTGGGATCACCCTCATATCCTGAAGTTCAACTGGCCTGCTTACCGGGTTGGTATGTCCTATACATCAAAGGTTTACAGAGTAAATTTACAGTGCCAAAGGGTTTGGAAATGACCTTTTAAGCAATTCTAGCCATCAGTGCAGGCTGTAGGCTTACAGTCAAGGACTACAAACTATTTTGGTTATTTTTGACTAGCATGTATCATTAATGTATGTTAAGACCTGTATGTGAGCTTTTGTTCTGATGTAGTTTTATTTCTGTTCTCTGAAATTACCTCTGCTTTGGACTAGTGTGTAGCAGACAGGTCAATATGTGAGCTAGCTAGGGTTAGATCTTTTAAGGCTCTGCCTACAGCAGGAGAAATAGGTTTTGCTTCCTAATTTTAAAAAAAATAATGTGGAATATCTTTGTGTTTCATATTTTCAGATTTTGAGAGATTTTTACTTGTATGCCGTTTGGGGACTTAAACGGATGAACTCGTGCTGGGTGCTGTTCAAACACAAATATGGAGGCAAGTTCTGCCGCAGAGGTCTACGTAGGAAAGGCAAAGCCAGGCTGCTTCATCAGCAGTATTGCTGCTACAGGGGGTTGAGGATGGAGTGATGCCGTGATGTGGGCTGACAGGACTAAGCAGATGTGCAGCGTAGCTTAACTGTTCGATGCAGGGGGAGAACGGTATATTCCACCAACATAAACATCTATTTTCAGAAAATCTCATTGGCAGGAAGAAAGGCTAGCAAAAAGTAAAAAAAAAATACAGAAGCAAGGAATACAGAGAACCACTGTGTGAGTCTTGTTGATTGGGTTTTTTTTTTTTGGTTCGGAGTCAAAGATGTGGCACAATGCTTCATCTTCTTGTGCAAACAGCTGCGTGTATGTGTGCCTCAAATTTAGCTTTATTTTAAGAATAATTTCATGGGCTAGTTTTTTGCTACTTCATCAGAACTCTTCTTAGACACGTATCAATTTCAAGGAGACTTTCACTGAAAAATTTACCGGGTGCGAAATGTAGTCCCTAGCTTTAAAGAGAGACTGATTCTGGAAGAGGTAGTATTTTAAGGACCTGAGCATTCATCTGAGATGTGCAACCCTCCGGTCCTCCGCCTTTGTCAGCAGGCTGCCACCTTACAAGCAAATGCCCTAAATTATTGATAATTTCGTGATGGCATTCTCGGCATTTCAGGCTGGAGCTACCACAATCTGCATTTATAACATGCGTTACTCTTATGTTAGAGTGACTGAATTTATAAGCCTGGGAATCGAGCCCCTTGTGTGGGGTGCTGTGAGCAGAGGGACCTGAACTCTAATGTTCCACTGCTCATCCCTATTCTTTTGACTATAGCTCAATTTGTTTTAGGCCCTGTTAGCATGTATGTGCACAGAAAGTAATGACTCCAGCAGATGAAACGTATGAAACCTACACCAAAATAACAAGTTCAACTGTAGTTGAAGTCAACAAGAACTTGTCAAACGGAAATGTGTTGCCTTCCCACTTTCTTCTGTTTCTTTTAATCTGGCTTTTCCTGCTTTCCCTGCTGCCGTCTTCGCTTCTTCCCCCCTTATGTTTCTTTCCTTCTATGGAAAATGTTACAAGCTCTCTTTCATCTTGGTGAAGAACAGCGAAAAATATCTCCGTTCCTTTCTGCAAGATGAAAAAACAATGTCCCATTGCTTTTACTGATGTTCAAGTCAGGCAAAAACTAAATAACCTGCATATTTAGAAAGCAAAACAGATTGTAATTGGTACTCCCACTAGATGCAATAATCTTTGATTGTTGCCAAGCAGTGCATAGAAAGGTAAGAAATTCTTTTCTAACACTCGTGGATGAAAAGTGCAAGGAAATAAAATAATTCTTGCTGTGATTCTTATGAAGGTATCCAGCAATTTTAGTAAGAGAGGAGAGAAAACAGAGCATAAGGGAAGAAAAAGAGCACAGAAGAAAATAGCCTAGTAGAAAGAAAGATATGATTATGCCTTTTAGCAGTGTCAGCGCTGGCATGATTAAGCTGCTGTAGGGTCTGGTTTGTGAGCGGCTACTACAGAAGACGGAGTGTTTTCTTTGTACCAAGTCGGATTCCTTACTGCTGACTTACTAGTGCTTCCACTCACCTTGCAGAGGTGGAAGCGGCTGCACAAAGCCTCCGCTGGCAGAGGCAGGTGAAAAGCATGAAATGGGCGCTGGGGAACAGTGAACAGAATTGGAGAATGAGTGAATTAAGTCAGCAAACTTTTAACACCTGATTTTAGATTGGCTGGCAAGATTTGGAAAGTTCAGGGGATGATTAATCTAGCAGACTGTCTGCAAAGCAGGGCCTTTGGCAGCCACACAGGCTTAGAGTTTCCCTCGCTTCCCTTTCATTCCCACCCCCGTGCCACAGCCAGACCTGACCCCTCTGCTTGCCAGCCTTCACTTGAACAGCGTCATGAAGCTGGCTACCCTTCTCTTTCCTCCCAAGGCTTTTCCTTCTCCCCCGCCATGTGTTTTTCCTTTAACTCAGATCAGTTTAATGGTTGGGTTTAGAGCAGGGCCCCAGAGTGGTCTGCCTTGGCAGGACTGTGGGGTGCACGGGGTGGGCGATGTCAGGAGGAGGGCAGCAAGGAGCAGCGGTGCTGCAGGAGCACCTCGATCGCAGCGCCGTGGCCTTGGAGCTTCTCCACTAGCTGTTTTGTATAAGGTGGCAATTTCACAGCTTTTCCTGTGGTGGTGGCTAGAGCCGTGCCAGGAAAGCAGCCCCTTTTTGCCCCGCTGTCGTACCCTCCGCCTGCTTATTCCTGCCTACGCCCCCAGGCCACCCTGTGCCTGTGCCTTCATTTGTGTGGCTGTGCGGAGAGAGAGGCTGAGGGAGAGTTTCAAGTTGGAAGTAACCACACTGAGTGATGCAACGTAATGTGTGAGTATTGTGCCTCCAGGCCATGGCATGGCCTCTCCTTGTTTATCATCGTTGCTGGTATAATTGTAATTTGTGCCACAAGAGAAACAGCGTCCTTGTATCTAACTTCTGTCCTTCTCCAAGTGGCTGAATAATACATCCCTGGAGCTACCACCCAGCTCAAACTTAAAAGGTCTCGTTATAAGCTTGTGGGGCCCATTAACTGAACGTTTCCTCAGAGAAGAATATTGGGATTGTTTCCAGAAGTGTCTGGCTTTATCGTGGGTTTATCTTACCGTGAAACCTCAGATACATTCAGTAACTGACTGTTCAAAGAGGAAACTGATGATCTTTCCCATTACCACACGGCTTAAAGTTTTTCCTCTCCAAGGAGATGGCTCAGTGCAGAAGGGATGCCACATGGGGAGGAGGAAGACTAAGATGGCTTCTTCGGGCCTGAGGATGGTGAGAGCAGTGAGAGGGTTGGCAGAGGGCGGCTGGATCGTGTTTCCTGAGGAGTTTCAGTCTGGGATAGATCAATGCAAATGAATGACAAATAGGGCCCCTGAAACGTTAGGAGACAAGGAAACTGTCTCTCCTCTCTCTCTAAGCCACTGAAAACCTGAAGTCCATAGCTCCTCCTTGCCTCAGCACCTGCTTTAGGAAACTTCTCTCCTTTCTCCTGCCTCGCAGTACTGCGACACAGAGGTTGTGAGAGTGGCTGATGTTCTGTGCTTTCCTGAGGCATAAAATGCAGCAACCTAGAACGCAAGACAATCGGGGCCACTGCAGAAACACTGGAATTAGTTTGCAAACGTGTCAGTTCATGCATTTTTTTATCAGGTGTCAGAAAGGGTGGCTGTTTTTTCAAAAGGCATTTAATTGGCATTCCAGTTTGTCTTTTTTTTTTAATTGCACAAAAATGCAGTGAGAGGGAAAACTGTGAGTGGGAGATTAAATAGGGCAGTCTGTCTGCAATAAAGTGGAGTTTCCGTAATTAAACCTGCTCGGAAGTTGCTAAAATTTTGTCATTTTCTTTATCTCACCATTTATTTTCTGGAAAGAAGGGAGAAAGTGAGTATGTTCAGGTTAAAAAAAAAAAATTAGGGGTATCACCTTCTGTAGATGTCTAACAGGCTGATGTTATGGTAGAGTTCCTGGCAGAGAAATGGTTGACTCAAAAGACTTTAAGTTTGCTTAGAATTTCTGCACAATAAATTCAGGAATTCTTTGAATGCTCAGCGTCTGCACGTGTCATACCTGAATCCACGTGCTGACTTCTGAAATACACTTGCTGTTCAACAGCGTGAAGCAAGACTGTAAAAATTAAAGGAGATGAACCTAATCCCTACTTACTATAGTGATACATTCCCTACGGTTTGCAAGGGGAATCCATAGATTTGTGACTCACCAATTCACAAAGTACACATGGACTTCTAGAGAGAAAAATTTGTAGTGGTACCGAAATAAATATGGCTAGCTGCAGTGTAGAGTTGATGCCTATAGTCCGTGAGTGTCTTAATGCCTAGCTTTTAATCAGTGAAGTCCTATTAGTTACCTCTGAGTTCCTGCCCATGTTTCATCTGAAAAGCTCTACAGAGCTTTTAATCAATTTCATGATTCAGATAGTTCATTCAAAATTTGCCTTCTGCAAAATATTTTCTTGCAGTGACTAAAAATCATTACTCTGCAAGCCACTTCCTCAGAAACTTTAGATATTTGCAGAAATATGAAATAGCTACAGTGACTTTTAAAGCTTCTTCCCCCCGCCGCCCCAATACCCTCCGGGGAAAAAATGTAAGATATTTGTGCATCTGAAATTCGTCCATTATTTTGGGGAGTGATCTTCTCAATTTCTTTCTATTGAAAGTTTGACATTAGCTACAGCAAAACAATTGTTAATGACACACTAGTTATTTTATGGAAGTACCCAACACACCCTGTGCAAATATGCAAGAAAAACTGTCTTTTTCTTAGGAAGATAGAGAAGGTAAGCAAGGAAGATAGAGAAACACAAGGAAGCATACCTCCAAGCAGATAGCGATGAGCTAGTTTGAAACTTCAGCTTTCAGTCGAGTTGTTATAGCACTTAGTTTGTATTACACATATTTTCTTTCCTCAGCTTCTTGCAGAGGATGTTCATTGGACACAACATAAATATATAACTTGAAATCTGGCTGAGATTTTGCTCTGGGCACCGATCTGGCTATGGGAAGTTGCATCCTTCTTGACCACCAGCGTTTTCTCTGCTCAGGGTGCTCTAGCAACTTGTGGGAGCCGCTCTTGACCTGCTTAGCGCTACGTTACAATTTGTGCCAAAGCCCAAATGATGTCCCAGATGAGCCTGTCCTTTTGGGTGCCCCACCTGATAGGTGCAATATTCCAAGCTCTGACCCTTGCTGATAAGCAAATGGTACTTCTCATTGTTTAGGGCTAAACCTTGCAATCCGTCAGCAGACCTTTCACACACAGTTTGGCTTTGCTGAGATTCTTGCCTGGGTCAGCTCGTTGGGTTTTGCCCTTGGGGAGTGGGTTTCTTTCAGTGTTTTATCCAGACCTGTTGATGCTTATTCTTCCATAGAAGGAAATCTGTAAATGCAGGTAAAATTTCCGTAGCCCTCACCCGACAAGCAGTGCCTAATGAGTTGGGTTAATGATACTGCTTCCTCAGGAGCAGATTGGAGACTTTCACTGCTGCAGTTGTTAATTAGGGATTTCAGCTTTTCTGCACGGAATGAAGTCGAGCTGACGAAAAGGTAATTACACTGCAGTGCATTAAAAAGCAGGTACTGTGGGTATAATCACTGGAGACATTGTGCGCGCGTGTGTGTTTTCTGAACTTCATAGTCATCCCCTAACAACAGAACTGGGGACGGCTGGTGCAGGGTGCTTGCCAAGAAAAGCAAATTAGGAGGGTTATTCTACACCAACATTTTCCTGCATTCAAAGCCAAACTTAACAAATGCTCGCTTATTCCTGAGAGGGGGGAGTAAGAAATGGAAATAGAACCAGAAAGTTGGATTTCTGAAAGAAATCCAAGTAGTTTGTTTATGTCTGCGTGGTTATGTTCTGCCCCTGTTTTACCACTACATAGGAAAAAGGAAATACGTGAAGGAGTCTCAGAAAGCCTTCAGTATTTATTTCGATATGGGGTTGTCTGCTGTTCTGTGGCCGTCTCTATGGAGCCAGGCTGGAGCACCAGTAGCCGCTGTGTTAGTGCTTCAAACTGCAGCAGCGGAACTGTGCCGAGGTGGGTGTCCTCTGCCCGGTGGCTATGCCACCTCTTCATGCTGCCCCTTTGCTGCAGGCCTCATTCTGTGGGGGAGACTGGGAAACACCAGCATTTTAGCAATGGATGTTAGTTACCAGAAGTGCTTGTGACTCTCTTGTGCCCTCTTGGTTTTGACGTTTAATCTGTTTAAGTTTACACTGGATCTTCCTTTATCATTTGGTATATGCTATCTGATGTCTTCATCTCTGTCACATCCCCAGCTTCTGCGAGACAGCAACCCCCTTCCCAGCCCTTCTCCCTTTGCCTCTACGTGGACAGCTGTGCTTCCACTGCCAGAAGGAGTGAGTCTCTTGTTTTCCTCCCCTTTCCATCACCATCTCTTGAAAGGGTTGGGAACATAACAGCAGCACTTTTGACCTCCAGGATTGTTTATACATAGGACATCCCTGCCAATGCAGAGCTGCAGGCGCAGCTAAGAGAAAGGCCATCTGTGTCGACAAAGGCAGTCATTTTCTATGAAGATTAATTTGGAAGTTCCCATTGACAGGAACCCTTTGCTGCAGTCCTGCATGACTGCCGGCAGCAAGGCTGTTTGGTGGTGGTCTGACATCTCACCTCACGGTGCAGTGAGTCCTGGGTCGGGGCATTGGGTTGCCACGCCATGCTGTCACCCCACTTCCTTCCAGCTTTGCATCTTATGCATAGCCTATCCCTCTGGTTTAAATTGCTGAAACAATCGAGCCAGAGATTGGTTTGATGGAGAAATTCATGGCATTTGTGAGCATATTCAATGTATATTCATTTTCTTGCAGAACAGGGTGGTGTAGCCTCTTGGACCATGTGGAAAGGTGAGGACCTCTGGGCTGGGTTTCCTCACCAACTGTGGTCACTGACCCGAAGCCACCTCCATGATGTTTTGCATTAGAAATGTATAGATTCAGCAAGTTAAACGCTGTGAAAGAAGCCCAACTGCTGGCAAAGGGGTGCTCAGTAGGATATCAGGCACTACTCTGTCTCCGTACCCCAGAGAGCGCATGCTGCATCTCTGAGCAGGAAGGGAGGGTGGAGAAACATCTCCTGCAGTTCCCCGGGCTTTCAGTGTGCATACAGAGGTGATCAGGAGTGACTGCATATAAATTAAAAGGGGAAGTGATGGTAATGCTCTGGTATCGTGATGGGTGCTTCATCCCTACCTGGGTACACCCTATCAGCCTTGCAAGATACCACACAAGAAACCACTTCTAGGTACAATACATAGAATACGAATTTGTAGTTGCCTTCTGTCGATAAGTTGAGGGCATGAGACCTTGGAGATTGCAATTTGTATTGTTCATCCTCTTCTATTGTACAGGTGTGTAAAGGTGAAGGAGAGGGTTAGCCTTCAAAGACGCTACACCTGACTGGGGAGAAATTCCTAGAGGAATTACACTTTTCAAGCATGTGTTTAGGGTGAAGTTATCACTTCAAATATGAGCAAAGAATGGAGATGCTTACATTCTACTTCTGTATCTGAGAAGCTGATAAAGATTATTTTTTTTCCCCATGTATGCAGGAAGAATAGCAAATACTAGTGCAATGCCTTAGAAGGGAATTTCTTTCAATATATGGTACACACTTAAAAGCAGAGACAATAATGAACTAGTGGAATGCTTACTTGGCAGTATCCACCAAACTTCCCCAAAAACCTAAAAGCCAATACTGAAATTTTATAGCCTCAAACAAAATGCTGAGTGGCATGCTGCAACACGAAAAAATGCAAAATGTTTTCACAATATAGATACAACTGTAAAATAAAATTCTTTTTTATGTAGCCAAATACGTCACAAAGAAGTAAATATAATAATTTGTTGTAGATACATGAACCTGTCTCAGGGAGAGTAATTTCCACCTAAGGAAAAGTGCTGCTCTATCATTAGCGAAACCAGAGTAACAGTGAATGCAAACGAGGTCATCTTTTTACTGACGGTCCAAACTGTGAGTCTGCTGCTATAGTCGTGGCAGTGAGCATCCTGCCTGAGTGAGGAGCCCCAGAGTACGTTCTGAGAAGGTGGCACTGAGAATGAGGGAAGTCTGCTTGTGCTTCATGTCCTAAATTATTAGTCTAGCTCCTCCTGCCATTTTAAAATTGTAACATTATTTCTGATCTCTTAGGGCAGGCAGGTTTGCTCTGCCACCTGAAAAACCTCAGTTTCTTTCATGTTCTTCCTTCCACCCTCCCGTACAAAAAATGCCCACTGAAAACCCTGGAGGTTTTTATAACCAGCACTGATAAGATGCTCCTAGTTGTATTTTCTTGCTTACAAAGTAGCCACATAGTAATTCCATAGCTCTTTTGATATAGGAAGTCCTTTTTATACTAGCCTGTGTTATCTCTAATGTTGAATCCAATTTGCATGTGCTTAGATACAGTGTTGTCCAAAAGCAAGACTATTGGAAATTGGATTCTTAATAGAGCAAAACGCTTGCAGCAGGATAACTAAGATTGTATCTGCGGTTGCTGCTGTAGACTTTACGTCTTAATAATGGAGGAATCATTGCTGATAAAACAAGAATGCAGTTCAACATTACATGATGTAAGGCTCACAGAGATGCTGTTTACTGTATCAGGCACAGTTATCTGAAAACTCAAAAATGTTTAGTGCAGTATAACATGATGCTTCCTATGGCATCCTGACAGTTCTATTGTCACCCAGTGAGGGCAACAGTGTTCTGAGGATAGGGAACACCTTGATTAGACAGGAGGGAACAAGATGGTGCTGATGAAATTTCTCCAAATCAATAGGTCTTGGGTTAAATATTGCCATGAGATTTGTGACTTCAGGGTCTCTGCAGGCTCAGGTAGCTTGCACTGCATTGATTTTTTTTTTTTCTCTAGACATGTTCTCAACTATTTCCTGATCATGACAGTTTATAAAATCTTTTTTTTTTTTTCCCCTCTCTCTTCTGAGTAAAAGCTTAACTTTTAGTGCAAGTATACAATGGTAGCCAACGTCGTGATGTGTCTTGGGCCGTAACAGCTTGCCATAGTTCATCAGCAGATGTAGCCCAGAGGGCTTAGGCGGGAAAAAGGCACAATGTTTTAAAGAGTTGTTATAATGAACAATTACCAAGTCTCCTTGGTTTTCCCTTTTCCTTCTTGTCACTGTCATGATGTAACTAGAGCCTTGGTTACTACCATTCTGAGCTGTAGAGCTTTAAATCCTGTTTGCATTCCAGGACGTGAGGGTCGCCAGGCTCTGGTACCACATTAAATGCGTGGAGCTTTGGGAAAAGCTAAGAATGAGACATTTACTTGACTGCACGTTTTTCAGTGTGCTAGCTCCTTCCTTGTGTTGAGAGCACTGAAGCAGCAGTGCTCGGTGCGAATTTGCAGACCTGAACCTTGGGGACCGGGTGGCAAGACAAGTCAGGCTCATGTTGCACACTGGCTGTGTTTCATGATGACACTATTGCTACTCACGCTGAAGTGCAAAACTTTCCCTTAAATTATTGCTGATTTTCCTCAATGAAGTTAATTCTAGGAGCCTTCCCATGGCTTGTTTTTATGTGGACTGTATGAGGGAGAACAGGAGATCAAGTTAGGTTTTCTTGCTCCTTATTATAGATACTTCCAGCTAAGCAGCCTTGAATCTTTCCTGTGAGCAAGATACGTTTATGATTAACAGTTATACAGCAGAATGAGGATTCCTCACCAAAGGCAGTATAGAAAGAGGCAATTTCCACTCCTCACTAAGAGCTTGCCTGTGGTTTAAACAAACTGGTCCTTGCGAATTCTGAATTTCTCTAGAGATGGATTTTCACCCTTCAGCAAATGTGGGAAAAAAAGATAATATTACACAAAATAAATTTATTTTCCTTAGTATCTCTAGTTCTTCCTAGATCTTTATGCTGTCTCTGTGTAGCTTAAGTTCATTTCTATCGGAGATCTCTCTTAAAGGTTACAGAATTTCTTTGTTACAAACAAATGCAATTTCGTCAATAATTTTAGCTCTGGGCTAACAAAAACCAGCTTCTGCTGGATCCTATAACAACATCCAACTGCCTGGTCTTATGTCTCTGCAGGCTGTTCCTAAGCTGTGTTTTTTGTATCTCTTCAAAAAAGCTGCTGTGAATTTGGAAAAGGCTTAGGAAAAAAAAAGGTACGAGAGTGATGCGAGGCTTGGGGAACATGCCTTCTAGTGGGACATTACAGAAGCTTGGTCTAGTTAGTTTATCCATGGGAAGGGAAGGAGTCAATTTGGTTATGGTCTAGAGGAACCAACATGGAAGAGACTTTTGATACTACAGTGTTTTGATCTCTGTATTTTGTTCTGTTAGATCAGAGGATTTGATGCTGAGTTTAATATGAAAAAAAAATTTGTATTATGGGTGATTAATCTCTGTAGCAACTTAGAGTAGTGGATTACTCCTCACTTGTAAGTCTTTAATTCAGTAATACCTTCCTCTTTTATACGTGTCTTTCTTTAATATATTATAAAGCAAAAAAAAATTGACACAGGTGATGCCACGACTAGGAATCTGTGTAAAAGAGTGGTATGGTTTAAGTGGATGCTTTAGGCTTAACTTAAGAGAAATTGTTTGGTGTTTTCTAGCCTGGGTTATGTGAAAGGTCAGAATAGACAACCAGAACGATGCCTTCCTGCCTTACAAAAACCTGCAAATATGATCAGTTAATAAAATAGGCTGTTACAAATCAAGGGTGCTACTAAGCGAAGAAATATGTAGTAAACATGTATATTAGGAGAGAAATGACCAAATGAAGGATTTTCCTCAGGAGAGAGATGCCTGTCTTTTTTCCCTCTGTCTCAGCAAACCTTGTTGATTTTAATGACTGGTGATATTGAACTGATAATGGCCAATTATGCTGTATTGGCTCTGGTAACATATGACAGTTGTGCAGAAGTAAAGCTCACAGGGCGATGCTGGTTATCCTATCAGTGAAAGGCTGGTTAGCCCAATGATTCTGCAGAGATTGATTAAGCAATGAGTCTTGACAAGGCTTGCAACATCACTGCAAAATAATCGGACCTCTGGGAACTTTTAAGATTACCAGCACGAGCCTTGGATTCTCATGGGTGTATTTATCACATGGGAACTTTACCATAGAGTGGCTATTAATACACAGTTGTTTGCATTAGAAATATTTTGCTGCTACTGATCAGGTCCCTTGGAAGATTCATCTGGGCTGTTTGACTTGCTATGAAAAAAGTCAGTAAAGCCATACTGCTGACTTTAAACCTCTGATTCTTATGCTTAATATTACTCCTTGTCTGCACTCGGGTACAAATAGAAGTCCCCACGCTACCTATCTCATCAAATTAACAGTGAGAAGCAAAAAAATTTGGCTCCAGCAGTAGGGCTGTTGGGGATTGCTGGCCTAGCACTGATGACCCATCTCTCCTTATAAAGCAGTCAGCAGGTGAGAAGCATTCCTATAAATGACCTAAATAAACTGATATACCCTGTCAGTGACAGCTTGTTTTCCATGCTCTGCCAGAGACAAGAGTTTTCCATGACTTTACGGTGCAAATCCTTTTTTAACAAACTCAGTCTATTTCCTGCATGGCAGAGGGCAAAAAAGAAACAGTCTTCTCTACCGACGGCAGGAGACAGAGGCTTTCCAGCAGCATGCCATAGCTGTGGCCTCTGCTTGCCAGAGTGGTACAAAAAGGACTTGCACCTGCGCGTAGATCTGTCATCCATGCAGCAGCGTTGCCACTGGTGATTTCTTTACCCTTCACTCTGCCTGTGCTTGTTTACCTGCCCTGTGCTCTTGTCCAAGGGAAGATGAAGAGCAACTCAGTTACTGAAAAGTTCACATGTTGCTAGAGTCCACTTTCTCTGCTCATTTTTACACCTTTCTAGAGCAGAAGAAAATAGTAGAAGTGAAACCATCAGTCTTCATGTAGGCTGGTAACATGCTGCACGAGGAAAGTTCTTGGCAGAGCTTGATTATTTTAAACGTAGGATCATATTAATTGTATCTCTGTGGCTCTCAGATGAAAACTAGGCTACGTGCAGGCAGCCCAAAGCCTGGGCAAACCAGTTTCCCGTCTGCCTGCAAAAACCACTGTGGACGTACCCCGAGTGACTCAAACTCTTTCAATTAAAAAAAATAATTGGGATTAGCAATTAGCTCTTTATTTCAGTGGGCTTTGGCTGTGGTTAAAGACATGTCTGAATGCAGTACATGGGAGACACCTGAAATAGATATGAATGAACTGCTTCTCAGTAGCAGTAAGGAGGCTCTGCAAAGCGCTGCTCTGACGTGGATGCACTGCTGTGTTCCCTGACTCCCATCTTGTGTAGTTGATTCCTGGAGTACGGTGCAGGAAGTAAAAGCCTTATGTAAGTAGTCTTCGTCCACTCAAATAATGCTATTGCCATCACTGAAATGATTTGCATAGTGTAAAGCTCGAAGATTGATCAGTCTTTTCTCCTAATTCAAGGATTTTTGTTTAGCTCTTCTAGGAGAGTTTCCACATTATGCATTGGGAGGAATGAACAGGACAACGGACAGATCTGAATTTTCTAAAAGTGTTTGTGGGTGGTTTTGTGGGTTTCGGGGGGTTTTTTGAAGGTCTATGGTAAAGAAACTGAGAGAGAAACTGGGAAAGATTGTAGAATACAGATATTATTGGAGCCAGCCTAGTAGCTTAATCTGATTCAAAGAATAGAATTCAGCAGTACTTCGGTCACTATTGCTTTGACTGGATTTACTGGGAGGGAGGGAATGTTAAAGGTAGATGATGTATTCTGAAAGTGTAATAAAGTGTTAGTTCAGTAGCACGCCTTATATGAGTGGCCTTTCCAAAGCCAGCTAAAGTGTTATCTATTGAATAATGATGCAGTGAGCAACTACTGCCTTCTTGCTCTAGTATCCGTCAGATTAAATAACTTCTGCATCAGCGATTCAGCGTAGCGCAAAATGTCATTTTAATAGAGCAGTGACATGGGATCAATAGTGCCTGCTTTGAAAATTAACTATATTTGTCTTGTACTGCTTGCTAGATCTTGAGGAGATGACAAACGAAGCAAGAGAGTATTCAGAGGAATATAAAAAATGAATCAAAATGTGTTTCAGTAGTAGCATTGAACCATCCAACATCAAGGAGTTTGCTGTCCTGAGGCAATATTCTAATCTTCTGAAACAGGCTTAAGTCAGTCTAAATGCATCATTTACATGTTTGCTAGACTCACATACACAAGCACATACACACACATGCGCACATACACTCACCTACAGATTTCCATGAAGTGGAAATGCAAGTGATATGAAACTATCTCGGGTAGGTGTTCCATAAAGCATATGGACCTATCAGCCTTGATCATGGGGGAACTCAATTGTACTCCATATTTTTAAGGAAACTGTAGAGTAATCTTATAAGGAGATGATGTTCAGTGAAGTAATATCTTAAATAAACAGTAGGATGTGAGACCTTGACAATACGTGCTTGGGCTTTTAGAGAGTAAGTTCAAAAGTCCTTTATGAATCCAAATTTAGACAGCAATACGAATTTCAAAATATATCCCCTCTTGTTTTCATGGTCACTTCAACCCACATCGACACCATTTTGCCCTTTGAGCTAGTCTTATACTAGGTTCTAAGGGCTGTGATGGGACCATTTGTTCAAACTATATAGAAAACTGAGAAACAATTGTAGCTGGTCAACAGAACAGGTGTTATTCTGGCACAGTATCACATCCTGAATCTAAATTCAATTAGAGCGCACTCGCAAATCATATATGTGCATCTGGGTGAAATAGGTCTGATGAATTTATAAATGAACCAGTCGTTGCATGAATGGTAAAAAGTCTTTAGACATCCACCACACTGGCACCATCTCTGCCAAACAAGTGACTTCTTATGGTCTCCCATCTTTTCATAATTGTGTTCCGCAACTCAGTGTGTCACATAGCTGCAGCCAAAACTACCAATAAGGTTAATTTCTTGGTTGAATGACTTAATGAGAAAAGTGTGTGAAAGGATGACTTGGAAACTACACACTGGGTACGAAAATATGGTAATTAAAAGAATATACGCTTTCCCTAAATTGCTCCAAATCTATAGCTCTGCAGAGTAAAGGGAACTGAAAGCAGACAGGAAGCTTGGTGAAAGGGAGATTCAAGAAGCAGAGGGGGATAGCACAGGCATGGAGGAAAGAACCTGCAGGAGAAAAGGGTGAATTACTAGTATTTAAGCATCATTTTCATTAATTTTTTACTTATTTTCACAATGTATAAAATAGATGTTATTTTTATTGATCCAATAGTATATCCTTAAATACTTCAATATAGTCTTAAATGTATCCTTAAATTTCAGTAGTCTTCTATCTTCCTCTTACTGGCAATGAGCGTTGCTCAAGTTCAAATAGGACAATGTGTGTATTTTCACCCATGATAGTGTCTGTCAATGTCGCTTCGTGTCATCTCTTTCTCAATAGAGCCCCTAACCATCGTCATCAACGGAGCAAATTGGTCTCTTTACTTGAAAATAACAAAAAAAAAGGCATTGATGGTTTGTGTCTTGATAAGTGAATGTAAGATCTGCAGCGATGTTAACCAATCTATATTAGTTTTTGAAAATCAGTAAATATTCCTGGCTGTAATAACAGCCATGAGTTCAGGTGCAGAATTTCAGCAAGGTACATCAGGAGCAGGTGTATACATTCAAGCACCTGATAAATGGTAATAATTAATGAAAACTTGTGCTCAAATTTAGTCAGTCTAAAACACTTTACCCATCTGAGGCTGTGATTTGTGTGCGTCCACGCAGCCTGTACATACACTATATATAGGTATATATGTGTATACGTATACAGTGACAATTTGGGTAAGGGGTGGAAAACATGGGTATTCCTCTGAAATCAATGGAGAGTAGGGAATCCTAAAGTGCTATTTCTGAGTAAAAGCACTTTTGGATATTGATTACTTTCTCTAAAAATACAGTGTTCTGGCATTGCATTTATCTTGGCATTGCATTCAAACCAGAAATGAACTGCAATGGAGCGCAGTACTGGAGCTTTTTTAAACTTGGTATTAGTTGTGAGAATCTTAATGGGAGGTTTTGATTGTTGGGATCATCTGTGTGGATTTTTTCATCTCTTTAGAGGACTGGGAGTAGAATTAATGGCTGAAAACTACCTGAGTGAGCAGAGCGAGTGATGTGCACTCAGCTTTCAGACTCAGCCTTTCTCTCCTTAGAAACTCAGTTCTAATTCTGGAAAAGGAGGCCTGAAAAGCTTCTTATGTTATTTCTGTGCTCGTCATTGCTCTCAACATGTCAGTGGGATGAAAGCCTCTATAGAAATGTAACATCATTATTATCATTCTTGTTTTCCTCAGTATGGAGTGAAAAAGGGGTCATGGAGAGTGATGCTGACAGAAATGACTGGAGAAAGGTGAATAAAACAGATATATGACTTCTAATGAACATGTTGATGGATTAGATATCAATTATTTCCTTGCTTTGACTGAAATCACTGCTGGCTGCAGCACCACGATTAGTAACAGAGATATGGCAGCACTGGGTCAGATGGGTGGACCATGCAGCATTGTTTTCCCTCATCTTTCTTGGCAATGTGGTAATAAAACACATTTAAAACAAAAATGAAGAGTAGGGCACATGCTGATTTTTCCCCTCACCCTGCTCCATTTTCGTTGCTTTTATATGCCTATGACTTCAGCGAGGTCCCCAGAGTCACATCTGCTTGCCGCTGCCATCGGCGCAGAGCCTGGTGAGGGGAGCTGGCAGAAGGGGCTGTCGGTGCAGGCTCTAGTCGCGCCTCGGCCACTAGCTTGAGCCGTGACCTTGGACTAGCTGATCCCTCTCCAGTTGTGGAAAAAAAAAAACAGAGCAGAATAGTTCTGAATTACCTTACAAGGCTATAGGGGGGTCTTAATGAATATTCGCAGAGCACTTTGAGACCCTTGAATGAAAGAAGCTATGAAAATGCAAGATGTTATTATTTATTTATTAAGGTCCTCTGGGTTTTGGCCAACAGCGTGAATTGTTGACATTTAATTATTGAAACAGTATGCCTATCAGACCCCTTATGGTAGGAAGAGATAAATAATGCAGAAGACTTCAGAAAACCTGGTCAATAGCCTCTCGAGATCTGAAGCAAATATACCAGACACGTAGCTCAAGCCTAAAAAGAACTGAATAATTAAACCAAGGAATGAGATCAGTTGTTCTGAATGCTCTTTATAGTTCGTGTACAGTGTTCTACAAGTTATTTATTATTAGTCCATTACTTACAAGCAGCCTTTTCTGAGTAAACAGCATACAGCTCGCCTATAATGGTGTCTTTATTGTGTGAACGTACTAGGGAATGGTGAAAATACTTAAGCATTTTAAGTTATTTGAGCAATTACAATGTTTCTTCCTGATACAATGAAGCTTTAAGGGTTTTTGAAAAATCTTATCATAGAACCAATTAATACTTTTAAATATGCAATCAATCATCTTGATATGAAAAGAAAAAAGGATTTAGATGCTCAGAATGCTTTTGAAGAAGCTGCTTGAAAAGAAGGAAAATCCTGTTCAGTCACATTAATTATACAGTATACTTTAGATGATGTTTTTCATCCAAGCGTTGCGAAGTTTTTACAACTGTTGAAGCTTAATGTCACTGCAAGGCAAACTGATGTGTTATAAGACAGCCTGTGACAGGATCTTGGGTGCACAGCAAGGAAACAACAAGGAAATTCTGTTCCTCTCAGGACATACTTCTTCCTCTCCAAACTCTAGCTGTAGAAAAGCAGTGGTATTAGCGTTCACAGAGGGCTACTGGAAGGGAGACATGCTTCAGGAAACCAGCAAACACAGCACCTTTTGCCCCATGTTCTCAACTGCTTGCTCATTTTAATGCCTGGATTTTGGTGGCACAAAGATTTATGAATAAGTGCAATTGGCTGACTTAGTCACTGTTTAAGTCACTGTTTATCTGATGCCATGCTGCAGGCAGAGTAAATTTGAGATTAGAAGTCCTCCATCTCCGTGACAACACAGTGATGTGTGGACACGATGCTAAGGGAAACCTCTGTGGACATGATCCTGAATGAAACCTCTGACTGAGCAATGGGATTTTAGCAGTGATTTGAATTGAGGGGTTTTTTTTGCCAACTCTCCTGCAAGACATTAATTCAGGAATTCATCCATTACAATAGATCATAGCGATTTTGACTAACTTAGAGCTGTTCATTAAATTATTATATTCTGCCTGTCATTTCAAGTAGGAACAGTATTTCTCTTTGTTTCCAGCTCTGTGGCAATTATATCACGGCTGACCGCACTGAAGGAACGACGCTCCATGCAGAATCATGCAAAGTGTAATTTGCTGTCCATTGATTAACTGGCATTCTCTTCGTAGCGTCTCGCCTCTTTCCTGCTGTCTCTTGTTAAAGTACTGACCGTGTATGACCCTGCCTCAGTTATCAGATATGACAAGCTCACAGCCTTAAGTAGTGCGTCTCAGAAATAGCTGGGGAAAGGGAGAGTAGTCAATTTCTGTGATGGCTGTAGAAGAGGATAAGTAAATTCCAGAGATGTGAATGATTCTTCAAGCAATGAGGCTACTGAGCTAGAGAATACTGAAGGAAACTTCACATTTCAAACTGAATCTCCTCTGGCTGGGGCAAATGGTGCTACTGGATGCTGCTCCTCATGTGACTGGGGGCTGAAAGGATGAAAAACCATATTCTCCATCACTTTTCTTGCTTTCCTAGGTGGTGTATTTCAAGGTAGCCATTGTACATTTATATTTGATGATATTTCCCATACATTTGTAATGAAAGACTGAATGTTCATATTTCATCTGACACTAACAGAAAAAAAATATGATTAAACTGTTACTCTGAATTTACTCCAGCATAAGTTAAAGGGATTTCCTTCTCTTTGTATTCTGTTATACAAAAAAGCCACAAATGAATGAACAGATTAAGTGCTTAGTGATGTGTTTGGCTCAACTCTTGCAATTAAGCTTTCAAAACATTTGCTGTGATATTTAAATGGTAGGCATTTCACATGCTGCAAGTACCTGGGATTTTGGAAAAGTCCAACTATAGCACTGTTAAGCATGGCTTCCGTTTGACTGTATCACCAGTAAGCACTGTGGTTAGTGTGAAGTCCAGGAATTAAATGGTCTGTGCCATAAACCAGAATAGTGGAACGTTGAAAACAGAAGCCATACTCCAAAATACATCCTGTGCTTAAAGATCCTTTGCCTTCTGGGATCCCTGACAGAATGTGATAATGTTCCTGTGGTCAACACCTTTCTCTAACAATTCTGGTTAATTGCCTTAAAGCTTAAAGACAATCTGAGAGGAGGAAAAAAAAAAAAAAAGGTTGTTTGGGGTGCTTAATGGAAGGGAAGATCCAGAGTCAATCTGTGGCTGAGGCATTGACTTAGCTTAGTGATGCTAAATAAATCAGATCCTCTTCCTTTGCCTTGCTTTATTCATCAAGAAGGAGGAACAAGCATCTCTGTACTTGCCTAGTGAGATGGTGTGCTCTCTGGGACAGGGAGCCCGTGACTGTACAGTGCTCAATACAGTAGTTCCCGTAGCTTGAATAACATAGTGAATTTAACACAAGCTGTAGGAGTACAGGGGTATGGGGCATGACAAAGCAGGCAGAAAAGGATTGGGATATTAAAACTACTGCAGGTTTTGAGAACCAAAATCTTGTATTAATTTCTTCCTGTCATTAACTTTCCTTGTCTTACCAATATTTTCTGTAGGATGTGAAGTCATATCTGGTATTGATTGCAGTGTAGTCCGAAGCACAGATAAGTGTCAGCTTGCATTAAGCTGTAGTTAGACCTCTTCTTCCCCACCCCCCCACCCCCCCCAGCCCTCCCCCTCCCCCTCAGTGCTTTAATGCCGTAAGTAGGTCATTGCAGAGCTGGAAGCTGTATTTTTTTCCTTGTCCCCCATGTGGCTGCTGGAATATATTTAATTGCAAAGCAAAGCATCAAAGCTGGAGTAGCCAAGCTTACCTCCAAAAGATAATTAGCAAATCTCTGGTTTTGTGCAGTGCGCTGGAGGGTGAGCTACAATTAGAGATGGATAAATACCTTTGGAGTCCTCACGTTTTTAAAAACAATTCCTGTTTGAGACTTAAATAGGTGAGTGTTTTATTGGGCCAAAGCAACGCGCACGTTCCCAGTTCAAATGCACTGATGGGTATGTATATATTCAGGTAACGAGGGCGTGGATGGCTTCAGTGCTGTGTTCTGGAGGCTTGGCTAAAACATAAAACAGAAGTAACAAACTGAAACTGAGGAGGAGGAGAGAAATGAGGTTTTACTCGAAACTGTGTCAGGTGAAGTGCAAAGGGCCAGGAGACCCGCAGTGAAGCTGTAATCCAGGCAGCACTGGTTGGTTTGCTTTTGAGTGTTTTGGCACCAATGCCATTACTGTGAATATATGAGGACAGCTGTTTGAAAACACCCGATTTCTGCATGCGCGTAGCATGAAGACTGTTTAAGCTTTTAGAAGATTGAGCTGGAGAACTGATTGGTCTATGGTTTGTTTATAAAAGTTTAGACAAGCTGCTAGGTTTAAACATAGGAAAAGAAATTAGCATATCTAGAGGCTCTTCCTGACTCTGCTAGGAACTTCCCAAATGAACTCCCTGTATGAAGTTGTACAGTAATGTAGCCCCCAAAATAAAAATTGTGGTATTATTTTAAAGGCTTTAGTAAATCATTGGTCTCTATGAGAGAAACTGATAAGCAGTGTCACAAAATCTTTATTAGTAAACCAACTATAAACTCTCATATTGCCATTTTAAGCATTATACCAACATACTTTTTGTTTTATGTTTGGTTTTTTAAGTGGAATATAATTCCTCATCTTCGTCATACAGATTGTTTTAATAACTGGACAGTTAAATGATGTAAGTTTTATCCAGAATTCTCTTGCGGCCATAAATACACATGTTGTCATTCATCACTGGAAAGGGCTAAATCTGCAGGGACTACCTGTCACAGTTTAATAACACTAATTACATTTCATTGGCAGCTACAGCCAGAAGACTTTAATCCAGATGGTTTCCTTTCAGGTTAGAAAAAGGTGTACATAGTCCTAAAACTCAAAACCCTAACTTTTATCTGCACATGGTATGCTGAGACCACACGTGACCATTAAATGAGAGATTACTGAGGGGTTTTTTGGAAGTAGCTGGGAAATTCTGAATGGGCCGTGACTTATCTCAGGATCGGATGTTCAAAGGAGAGATGGGCCCTGAGCGCAACAGACCCAGGGACAGCGCAGCCACGTGGGAACTCTGCAGCCTGGGGCCTCTCTGGCGTTCTGCATCTCGCCCTGCGGACCAGAGTAGAGAGTTTGGCAATGCGTGTCAGGATTGAAACGGTGGGTCAAGTTCAGAGCTGAGGTGAAGCTCCTCTGAAGTTATGCCAAGCTGGAAGTGACTCTGCCTGTTGTAACTCTTTGTAGTAATTACATTAAAGGTCTTTTTTATCCAGCCTTGGAACAAACCTACATGCTGACACTGTGCTGCTGGCTTTTGAGTGCTACACTTTACTCATTTTCTGAAATAGGGTAATAGAGCTAATTTCATGTGTTCTTGGTTTTTTTTTTGTCATGGACTGCCTCGTCAAAAGTAAGGCTAGCTAATAAACTAGTTTCAGTTGAATCCAGATTGACAAATACAGGGAAGATGTTAGCTCACAGTAAAAGACACCCCTCCTCCACTGGAGAATGTTTAGACTACTCTGAAAACCTTCCTTTATTTAGATATAAAACCTCCAGTTCTGGAGTTTTCTGAATCGTTTTTCTGTAGATTTCTAATCTGTGCTAAATCCTTGTGGATATCATCTTTTTCACTTTCTTTTATGAGAGCATGTCCCTGGATCTGCCACTAGCTCAGCTGGTTGCATGTCCCTTTTTGTGCCTTAATTTGTGGAACAGGATAATACTACTGCCTTCCTTTGTAAAACCATTGAAGAGTTACAGCTGAAAAGAAAGCTCTGTATCATTATTTTTTCTTGGTGTATGGGGAGCCCCTTTTCTGTGGCAGAAATAATAACATTCATTCTTCATTAGTTTAAATTACAAATCGAAAATCGGTAGCTTCTCTGCAGAGCCGGTGACAGCATTGCAGCTCTAAAGCGCAGCATGCAGAGTCAGACCCTTGGCTGATACAGCTCAGCATATTCCACTGGAGACAAGGAAGCTGTGATTTACAGCAGATAAGCATCTACAATATCTCTAAAAGGCCCCCCTCCACAGTCTGTCACCTGCTATTGTGGGCTCAGCAGCAGAATGAGATAATGGGAAAGATAAGGAATTGTAGAAAGGCTCATTTTCTCCTAACATAGGAAAAAGAGCTTGGTCGGAAAAGCAAGGCATGAGTTAGTCTATCTGTTCTCCAAGGAGTGTTCACTCCAGACCCTGTCCCATACCTGTTGTCCTGGGCCTCTTACGGTTTTCCAAAACTACCAGGCAGAATTTTCAAGCAAGCATTTTAGGTACTGGTTAATGGGAAAAGGGTGCATGACAAAGTGCGCTGAAATGAGTTCCCTGAGTCTGTACAGCACAGCTGTCTGTAACTGGGGGCTTAGAATAGCTCCAACCTACGTTTTCCATCCATAGTGTTCAAAGACAACCTTGACCCGGCAACTTCGGGGCATGCCGGCAGCCACAGGAAGGGCAGAGGAAGCTGCCTGTGTTGGCTCTGCGCTGGCTGGGAAAATCCTGTGACTTTCCTTGCTCTTTGCCCACTTGGAGTGATGCAAAAAGAGCAGATGGCATGAAATAATTTGGCCGATGCCATTTCATTATTCACTCCGCTGTAGAGCTTTTGCATAAAATCTGTGGTTTGGCACTTGCTATAGCTTTTCAAAAGAACAGTATGCACATGGTTGCAAAAACAAAATATCGAAGAAACAATTTTTTTGTATTCTTGCTGTCTCCTGGAGTTGAGATATACAATCTTCTTTTCACTGAAATTTTCAAACTCTTGATTTTTAAATTTACTGTGAATACTTTTATCAGGAAATAAGTTCAACAATCGGTAGCTTTCCAGTTTTCATCAATCACATTTAGTTAAATAGCCTTAGAAGCCTACAATTTTTGTATTTTTAAAGTTTGGGTTTTTTTAAATAAATCAGACATTACATTTTACCTTTAAAAGCAAAACTTTTTTCACCCAAGGTGTGAAAAACCGGTTTTCATTTGTGTTAAAAGACAGAAAATGTTGAATGACAGTATTCAGCAACTGTCTTCTGAAGCTATCTGTCTTTGTTTTCTATTCTTGTTGAGCGACCATGGAAAGCTCATTATTGTTTGATTATACTGGCTGAAATGTGTAAGATATCACTGACAAGAAAGTGGTGTTTCCTTTTCATTGGGCTTCAAACAGACACTTCATGAGCCTAATCTAACACCTCATCTAACTAATTTCCTTCCAGATATTTTATTTCTGTAATTCAAACTGCAAAAATACCACAATTTTTCCATGCGCTAGTTCTTTCGGACATCTCCTACTCAGGTGACAGATCTCTATATCATATAATTAGAGATGATAATAAAAAGCTGCAGATTTCAGATCTTTCTGTTTGGGAACTGTCTTGTGGGCCATGAAGAAAAAATTGAAAATTATGTAGTTCCTCTAAAGTATAGTTAGACCACTTTAAAGAAATTCCAAAATGAACTAGGATGCTGAGGTAGTGTACAAAAACGCATTGGTTGTTTCCTTGAATTTGCTTATAGAGCATAGAGAATTATTATTGTGTGGCAGCTGACATTATAGCGCTGTCCTGTCATTATCCTCTTTCTGAGGTCCCTTAACTAGGGCTGAGCTAAAGAGTTTAAAAAAATTAAAGATCTCGTCTTTAGTCCTGCAAATAAACCTTGGCTCCATATTAAACCTGACCTTTTTTCAGCCACTGAATTTTTTGGATATATTGTTTTTCCATGCCTGTTACCCATTCAGGACAGGAAGGGGAAGTACTGGAAATGCAACAGGAAATTTGGATTAAGATCTATAATACTAGAAAAAGTATCTCAGAGCACCAGCTGAAGCTTCGTTATTCACCACATCAAGTTCAAAATGGCATAAATTTGAACCTGGCTTTTGATCCTCAGCCTACTTAGATGTGCAGAAATGCGTTTGAATAGATAGAATCTTTAAGTGGTTGTCATACATATATATGGCATATTTAAGTAAGACTGATGCATTTCCTTTCCTGAACTGGGAGTAAGATTGGCTCTAGGCTTTTTTTTTTGTGATCTTAACGTAAAAAGTTAGATTTTTTTTTTAATATTAAAATTTGTATTTCTGAATAATCTTGAGCTGTGCATCTTAGATGACCCTGTTTTATGGATATTAAAAATGTTAACAGATTCACATAGTTTCTCCCCTTACCGGCGTCTAAGGAACATAAGCCCTTCTGAAGTCAGCTTAAACGCTGAAGTCCTGCCTTTAGTATGTGTAATAGGAAAACAGCAGGAGAGCTGCTAGCGTATCTCTGACAACTTTGGGTATCAGCCATGACCCTTACAGGTGCATTGAGGTCCGCTCTGATACACACAGAGCTGCGTGTGCCAAAACTCAATGTAAAATTCTGTCTGGTTTTCGTATGTGGTCAGACATTCCCGCCAAAATAAACTTAATCTGCTGAGGCTCTGTACATAAAGCCGACACAGTTTGAAGTAAAGAGTTTTATGATCCAGAGAAAGTTTATTCTAAAGTTTCATATTTTTGGGGCGTAAAACAGTTTAATACTGCACTGATGCTGCAAACTTCTTTTGCTTTCTGTTGACTCTGCATCTGGATAGGGAGGTGGAATGGGTGAGAAGAAATGTTCCCTACCTATTTCAAATGTAAAGCGTATAAAATGGAAACCCACATCCTTCCTTCCTCCTGCTGGCGGACGGGTGAAGTGCTGTGGGGGCAGGCAGTTTGTTGTTCAATTTTTGGAGATGTAACAGTTTCTCCGTATTAGCTTTTCATCTTTGCAACCTTCTTTTGCAACTTACTGACTTCCTGTGAGAAAGGAGCTGGATTTTGAGGTCTCAGTTAATGCTGGTCTCTAACTGACGTGTGGGGGCACTACTGACCTTGACTGATTCACTTTGGTGCTGAGTGCTGAGCTTTTGTAGCCAAGTTTGATTGCCTCCTTTTCTTATTCAGTAAATAAAGAAATGCTGGGCTACATTTGCTGCAACCTGGTAGTATCTGTTCTCTGTGACGGTTAAAGAAATATGATGTCTGCAAAAGGAGGTGAAATTGATAGGGAGGTGCTTCTTTTAACCCTCTGAGGAGTACAACAAGAACACAGCAGTCCCTGGAAGAAGTGATTTGTGCTAACCTCAATGCAGTCATTTCATTTAGGTCTTCCTATTTACTCCCTGCACAGAGTATAAAATGCTATAGGCTCTGCAATCAAATGCATTGCTGTTAGTGCCTTTAATCTGTATAATACACTCGTGTTCAAGTTGCTTCATATTCTGTATCTTTTTCGGATGCCCCCATGGTCATGAAGGGTTTGACTGGGTTGGGTCTGTATTCGGGGGATTTATGTTCCCTTCTGAATACAGACTGCACTGTGGAGTATTTTCCTCTATAAATGTCTAATAAAAAATATAGTATTATAAAGCCTTGGCTGGCAAAGCCCTTTATTTAGTTAACCAGAAGGTATGAGATCTAGAGTCACACTGCATTTTTTTTAAAGTTGTAACATGAGGATACGTAAGGTTTAGGAACAAAAACGTTCAGAATGGTTGAGAGCAGTCAACAATGGGTGGTAAACCCTGACCTAGATTGTCAGTTTACCCTTTTTAATCACAGAACTTACATTTTTAGCTGGTAAGACCTTCTTCTGTCAGATTTTTTTGGGACTTGGGGATTTGCATTTATTTTGAAGTAGTCATCTGAATGCTCTTCGTGTGTTTTTTGGGATGTGCACACGCACATACCTATATAATGTTCTTGACAATTGCTAGGTTATATCACGTACTCTATTTCACGCTTTTCTTTTTCTTTTGTGGTATGTGTTGTTTTGCACTGTGTCACATGCGATAAATTGGAGATGACAGTAAACAACGTGCCTGATGTAGTAACTTGTATGTGATCTGAGGGCAATGTCGATTCTACCCTTCAAGGATTTCCCTCAAGATCTGTACCTCAGCTTCAGATGTGGCAGAGGTAGAAAATGCTTCCTGTCAGAACTGAATCCCTTTGCACAATAAAACTCTACAGGTGCAGCAAGCGCCATTAGAAATGAAAATCTGTTTCCAGTGAAAGTAGAATAAATTTGATCAATTTAGTGCAAAATGCAAAATACAGTTCCAGTTGCGGAAATGCATCCTCCCATCCCCTCCTGCAAAGGGAATCTCTCCTTGCAGGAGTGAATGTTACTACCCTGATTTACCATTAACTTTCACTCTGTGATTATCACGTGTAGGCAAAAGGAATGTAGCTGTATCTATTCTGATGTATCAGCATACACCTTTTTTCACCCTTTTTGGGTGGTACAAATGCCTGAATGAGACGGAAAATCACAGAATCACAGAACGGTAGGGGTTGGAAGGGCCCTCCGGAGATCATCCAGTCCAACCCCCTGCCAAAGCAGGTGCCCCTAGAGCAGGGTGCACAGGAATGCGTCCAGGCGGGTTTTGAATCTCTCCAGAGAAGGAGACTCCACAGGCTCCCTGGGAATGAAGAAATAGATACAAGGAACAGCACAAGATTCATACTTTTTGTCATCTTAGGAGGCCTCACAATATGTCTTAATAATTACTGATGGACTGTAGGTCATTGCAGAACTTTAGGGGGATCATTGCATCTTTAACATGCAAGACATTAGGGAACCACAGGGCTCAAATATCTTACTTTTACTACCGCGATGTCTCAGAGCACCATTCATGTTGAAATGAATACAGGTGAAATACATTGCTGTAAATTCACCTACAGGCAGTTAAGATTCTCAGGCTTTCTGGAGTATTGGACTAGTCTACACTGCAGTCACCTATAAGCAACTGGCTCAGGTGCTGCTTGCAGCCTCGAGCGTGCTAAAACCCTCTGGGAAGCTGTGGAGACACTGTGGGAGTCAGTGCTGTCCTAAGGCAGGCACTTGAAAACCAGCCTGGGGTGAGCCTGCCCATGCAGAGAGAGGGACGCAGACCAAGGTGGAGAGCGTTGCAGCAGGCATTGCCCAGGCACCACAGGGCCCCCGAGGCTGCCTGTGGCTGCCACCATGCCCTGCAGCAGCCCTCGCTTCCATGGCACAAAGGGTCTGTTTTGACTTTGAGGGGTCCAGAGGTAGGAGACACGGCTTGGTGGTGCCCAGCACTTGGAACAAGGTTATGTGCCGCTTTATAGGGAGCTACAGTCTCGGGGCTCCCCACTCCAAGGGTTTTCCTCCTTGCTGTGTACTGACCACCCCACCACGTGCCGTGGTAGCACTTCATTCGTTGAATGAATTAATTAAAATTACATTTTCTTGTAAAAACCTCATTATTGTATTTTTTAAAAAAGATGCTCACCTTACTATGAATTGAGCCGTTTCAGTACAGTCTTATGTATGCAATAGCGTGAATGAATATTAACTGAGACTGGTGCATAGTAATTATGTGAGGTTGACAGATAATTTCCATCGAGGAGCAGGACTGTGTGCAATTAACTTGCTGAAGGAATTATGTGGACAATTATCGTGTATTTTGGGTAATGAAGAAATGCCAACTCACTAAATGGATGTCTTCTGAGTAAACAGTTATGTTCATTTCATACCTCATTTATATAATTAATGATATGCAAACTGCATTTGGACTGTAATAGATATAGCTCAGGTCACCAGCTAATTTAAAATACATATAAATAATACAACTTCCTTGCAGACATCATTAATGAAAAACACTGAATTTGGAGCCTCTGGTCTTGAAAATGGGAGCCTTAAGTTCAGAAACTGCTAAGCTCATTTGGCAAACCTCTGCACAGCTTCACCCAGCCTTCTGCAGGTCAAAGGAGTAAGTTACTGTTTCCACCACATGAGATTTTTCCATCTCCTTAACCCCAAACTGTCTTTTTCTTTTGTCCTCTGAAATACAGTAGGGTCCTAAGGTAACTTCTTTCTCCTAGAAAGTTATTGACTCTTGAGAATAGGGGCCATTTCAATTTTAACTCCATCAGGTGTTTCACAAGACCACTGCTTTTTCCAAATTGTACCCTACTACAAATAGCGATAAATCCTTCCAGGAACCTTTTCAGTCTGTAGAAGCAACCGTCTCCCAGTCAGTCCATGATTGACCGATCCCAGTTCGCAGCGGTTACTCTCAGGTTGTCTCTTGGTGATTGCACATGCTTTGTCATCATTTTTTTCTTGGTTTTTCATGGATTGATCATCCTTCGCAAGTCAGTGGCTAATAGGGCTAGGGCTGCTCTGTGTTGCTGCAACATGCAAGCAGATGCACTTGAATTTTCTGATGTTTTCCCCTCTGTTTCAGCTGAAATGTTGGGGGATGTCAGAACATTTTTGGACTGACAAAGAAACAGAACACATCCAGGCAGAGCATTTACAGTACAGCAGAACAGACTAAGACAGAAACATTTTAAATGGCAAAGTTCTTAATTCAGTCTTTAATTACTAGAGGAAAGGATTAAATGCATCAATCAATTCAGTTTAAGCTTCAGTGTGTTTTTTTTTAATTGTCAAAGGCAGAGAATAGACATTTTTCCATATAAATAAAAATTTGTGGACTTGAATTCTTAGCAAACACAGCAACTTACAGAAAGAAACCTGTAGTCATTATGGGTGGACTAGAGTTCAGGGGTAGACTCTAGCTACAGAATCTGCTCTTAGATTTGAATATTGAGAAGTCTGAAGTTGTTTAGGTTCAGGTTTAGCGAGGAGCTATTCACAAAGACAAGAGACAATTATGGGTTTCAGTGTGGGAAGAGTGGCATTCTCACTCATCTTTATTATTCACTAATATCATAGATTAGAAAGCTGTAATTAGTATTAAGAGCATCGAGCCACCAAAACGTAAAAGGGGAAGAATTTATTTACAATTTTATAATCTTATGTTACTGATACTCAGTGAGGTGCTGAAACTCAGGTTCCACTGAAGCCTAGAAAGCTGCGCTGTCTGTCCTTCCTCCTCTTTGGAGGGTAGGAAGCATCTTCCCCTCCTCCTTCTCCTTGCTTTGCTTTGCTTTGGAGAGCAGTGCAGTTAGTGGGGGTTTCTCTTTCCTTCCAACCTACCTCAGTGCTCTCACGTCTGTGAGTGTTGCAGCAAAGTTTGCCTGCCTTGTTTTGGCTGAATTCTACCGTGTCGGTCATCGTGTATGCAGGAAAAAAACCACTATGAAATGGGTCGCTTGATCCAACTTTCTTAATTCAGCGGACACTGGGCTGAAGAAATCTAGTTACTGTGGTTTCAGGTCTATTATTTACCCTCTGTGGGGCCTTTAACCATTGATTTAACTTATGATAGTTTACAGACAGGCATTAGCTCACGTAGCCATCCTCTAAGCTAGCAGGAAGCTGTGCTAGTCGGTCCTAACCCCATGCTAATACACTTGACCTCTCATCAACGTGTATGACTGTAGCATCTTATTTATCTCAATTAAATAGTGTCTGTCTGGCTCGCAGTTCCTGTGAAGTCCCATGAAAACAAATTGTTTGGTGTCTTTGTTATTACTCTGTAGAAATTCTTAAACAGGTAATTGCCACAGGAGTAGAGTGAACACTTTGAAATGACTAAGGGCTTTTCAGGAACTCGGTAATAATTAAGCTAACTAAAAATGTCTTTTAGTTAAGGGCATAGGTAAGTTTAAGAGATTATATATTGCTTTTTCTCCTGCTCTACAATTAAAATCAAGTCCCACAGAGGATCTGTACCTTTTGTATCCATATACATCCCCCAGCAAAGTTCCTTCTCTTCCTTACACCTTGCTGTAGACCATTGGCATAGTATGGCACTTTTAGCATAGGAGCTGCTATACATTGCTTTAGAATTTGTTTTCTTGTTGGAAGAACGCTCTACATTTTTGGGAAGAGAACTGTTGTTGCTGTGCAAGGCAGTCATGCAATGGGAGGGTTGTGGTAAGCAGGGAACGTACCTCTCAGCCTGAATCTCTCTAACTAGAGTCAGCCTTGAGGCAGATCAACAGAGGTATCACTATTTTGGCTAAGTTCTCACAGAGGAATTTGCCTGAATGCTGCTCTGTCACAGTTGTTCAAACAGTGGTATAGATGATGTAAAATTAATAAGCCATGTGAGTCATATACACATGATATTGTATTTATAGCATTCTTGTGAGGTCTCATTAGCATGTATTAGAAAAATGCTTTGAAATTCTCCAATGAAAGATAACATATCACAGAAATACAGAGCATTTTACAATCTTGACGTCAGCTTTAATCAGCTCTTCAAATTGTCTAGATCTAAACTTCAGTTTGGGACCCTCTCCCTCAGGGTGGCAAGAAGGTTACAAGATTGAAGTGCTCCCAAACTTGTTGGAAAACTGAGTGACGATCCAAGACGACTGTGGCTTGGGCACTTCCCACATTACATTCGTACCATAAACCATGCAGATTTTTCTCTGGTCTTCCCCACTCAGCTGCAATATTGACAGTAAAGCCACATAATTAACTAAAAATATTCTTTCGTTACTATTTGTTAACATAATAGCTGGGAATTTAGGCTAGAATAGTCAACCAAAACATACTCCTTTGCTACTGAATTTGGAGTGGGAAGAAGCGCCGTTGGGGAGAGAACAGGAGTACAAATTGTCTTTTCTCCTCCACTCTCATTTGTTCTCAGCACTGAGCAGGCTTGCAGCCTTCTGAAAGGGAGAGAGACAGAAGCAAGGACTTAAGGGAGCAAATTTGGATTAGTAACTGCAGCAATCATGCATAGAGGAAAACATGATTATTTCAGGCTGACTTTTTCTTGGTCTCTTGTCAAAAAGCACAGGTTCTGTGCGCAGAGTCAGAAGGATTTTCTGGGCCGCCATGGCTGACATTAGAAAATATTTCACAGCTGAAACCTTTTCAAACACAATTGTTGGTGGGGTTGTCCTGTGACTTCCAGTCAGGATCTTGTGTGTTAAGGACAACGTCCTTCTGCACAGAACAGAGGAGATGCAAAACACGTATCCTCTTGTGGAGTAAAGAAATGAAAATGAAAATAGCTTCATTATCCTATAGCTGTGCTCAGTGGCTGCAATGCAGACTGAAGGAGCAGTGAGAGCTCCTGGTAGGACTGGAAACGTATTGGGCTGGTTGCTGTCACCACTGGATGAGGTAACCAGCTTGATGTCCAAAGGAGCAGCATCAATCCACATCAGTCAGGAGCAAGAAAAAAAAGGATATGGAAGAAAGAGAGAGAGGCTGCAGAATGCAACACACAGGTAAATCAGTCAGAGATACAAAACAGGTTTCTAATCTACTGTTTTTAAAAAATTATCTTAAAGGTGAGGAATGTGGGAGGAAACCACGTGCAAGTTTTATATGCCATTTGTTTCCTATTTCTATATTTTCTAAAGATATACATGAAGAAAATTGACAGAAGCTGTTAAGATTTATTACAAACATCTATAAGAAGGCAGGCATTCTTGCTTACTTACGGCAAGACATGTACAGGGAGCAGTAAGGAAAGAAACAGAAATAGTTATTTGTGTCTCCTGTTACTGGCAGAACAGAAGGCAGGTAACAGTATGGAAAGACTAGCATCAAATAATGGTTGCAAAAGTCTTTGGGGAAAAAGACAAAAGATCAGTCTGTGCCGGGATAACCAGTGAAGGGATTCAGTAGGTAAGCTGACATCATCAAGACACACAGGAAACATTTTAAATATTAAGTGTTCCATTAAACTCCCAATTATCTAGGATGATAGGAGCTGGGATAAACCAAAGTCAGGAGTAATAAAACATTTATAAACAGGGCTCTAAGAATATGAGCAATACATCCACCTTGAAAATTTATAAGCAAATTTTTTGTAGTGAATAGGTGTAGTCTTGAACTGGAGCCAGCAGAGAAAGGAAGAGCCTTGTGCTGTGCGTCTGTCCTTGTGTGGCAGCCCAGAGCAGCCAGCCGCACCAGGGAAAAGCAAAGCCGAGGTAACGAGAGCTTCGACGTCTGCCCGTACCCAGAGCTGGCTGCGCTGAGTGGATAGAGCCCCCGAATTTGATCATCCAATGTGTAATAATAGTTCTGACTAGCGGTGGCTCTAGGGCATTATTATTCAGAGCAAATAATGCTGTGTCAAGCCCCTTACGTTTCTCCAGTTTCTAACCTAACACACAGTCACTAAAATAGCCCTTGCTTTTATGAACCTTGTGCTGCTCCCACAGCAGAACAAGCCCTCCTTCTGTTAATTGTCTTTGTGTCTCTGTGTCTGAGACACAGAGAAATGTCTTTAACTTCTCAAATTACTGAATCAATTTTTATTTCCTCCTCCCCCAACTTCCGTGCTTCCTCCTTCTGCCAGAGATCATTGTAGCAGGAAAGAAGTCAAACAGCACACTTAATGCAGATAATTACTTCCTGGATGGTATCGTTTTTCTTTTGGGTATGCTGTCTGACAGAAAAAAAAAAAAGAAGGGACAAAAAAGATCTGAGAGGTATTTAATTAAACCCCTCTTAAAAAAAACCCAAAAAACTCTTACCAGGACAAAACCCTTCTTAACATTTATTGTGTATGTAGAATCAGTTATCATAGTTGTAGCTACTTCTGCCCTTTGAGGAGTTTTGTTTGAGTTATAATCATTATTCTATCTGTGCTCTTGGTCTTTCTCCCTAGATACTCATTCTGAGCTGCTTTTGCAAAAGCAGGCTGTAATTTCTTGGAATAGCTGACATGAAATACTTACATGGTGAGTTTTAGTTTGTTTCATTGTAAGATGTGGATATCAAATATGTTCTCCATGATTTTTTTCAAAAAGTTTGAATGAAAAAACATGCAAGTTTTTCAGCTTCAGGTAAAATGCTTGAGTTCTCTTAACAAACGTAAATCAACACTTAACATCGGTGAATTAGCCTAGTACTGCAGGAATCATGCTTTGGCCCATGGTATGGAAGTCACAAAAGCTGAATTTTTAGGTCTGTGAAGGTACAAATTGGTGCCAGTGGGATCTTCAAAAGAAAAAAATTATATACTGTATCTGTAAATACCTCTAAAAATCTCAGAGTGCTTTTCACCTACTGCAAAAACCTCTGCCGGTGCTTTGCTGAGCCGTGAGGCCAAATCAGAGTAATGTTGGAGTTAGCCACAGCAAGGGATGGCACACTTGTGAGACCACAGCTTCCCTTGGGGGGGAATAAGGAAGGATGATCATGCCATTAACCTGGCAGACTGGGACCCAGGGGGAACAGCCTGGATTAACATTTGAATGGAAAAGATGGCTTTGTTTCCATCCTCACATCTACGGTTATCAAACTGTGCTGTAGCAGGTGATATGAGAATTGTAGGCATTCGGTTTCAAGCTACATTCATGCCAGATTGGAGGACTGTTTTTTCTGACCTGCATCTGAATGATAGTTACTGGCTTTTCTAGGACAGCTTAATAAAACAGCATGGTCTTTGCTTTCCAACTTCTGTCTTACCATGTGTAGATGCAGACTGCTTTTTGCTGGCAGAGACGTGTTTTTGTGTTGTTTGGAATTATTTGTAATGTGATTGTAGCAGATTTCAATCAAGAATTCGGGCCTCATTGTTGTAGGAAGTACAATTTTTTCTTTTGTTATTATTTAATTTGATGTGGAAGAAGGACTTGCTCTGTTATCCCTTAAAACTTACAGGTAACACCAATGGCTCATGGGCTGAACAAACTCCAACGCGCTGTGCTGCACCAGGTGTAATACTAGACGTAGGATAGATTTTTTTTTTCTTAGAGCTGCAAAAGGAGAAAACGTTGATTATTAAGTGAGACAGATATGACGCTGAGTCTTTCTCTAGATGTCAAAGTCTCCTGTTCCTCCGCAACCTTCTCGTCGGATTAGGGAACCAGCAATGGGGAGAGAGTTGGGGATAATAGCACCTTGTATCTCATAGCAGTGTGAAGAGGAAAATTTTGAGAAGCTTGGCTGTATCGGTATGAGGCACAGAGCCTCATCTTAGGGAATGAAAAGTTACGTGCTCGTAAAGATGCCTCTGAATTGCAAAGCTGTTCAGGACTATAAAGATGTAGCTCTTTATTTTTGCTTCTCCGTGCCTTGCTAACAATTGGTGTGGTGTGATTTTTTTGATTTCACACTTGTTAACTGCTATATGTTTCAGGAGCACGTGTCAGTTTTGTTTCACAGCAAGAGCCCTAATCGTGAGCGACTCCTCATCGCTGCTGTGCACTTTCAAATCCATTCTAGGTTGGTCAAAAAAGTCGCACATTATGACAGTATGAAGCACTTGGAAAGAAGCCTGTTTTTGTGACAGAGATGAAGACGAGTTACACTGAGGCGGTGTATTGAGAGAATAATAGATCTCCCAAATCTATATTCATCTGCACATGTTACTTTGTACATAATGGGACTTTCATATGGCTCAAGGAATACAGGACAAATTATTTCACAAGGACGGTATGTCCTTGTACTGTTTCTCCAGTGACTTGGATACAAATAGATCTTCCAATACCATCACTCATGCATGTCTTTTTTTTTTCCCCCCTTTCAAGTAGAGACAAACAGGGGATAAAAAAATCCAAGATTTCTCCAGCTTGTTTTTACTGTGGCTGATACTAAGACATTCCTGCTCTTTGGAGCATGGTCTCTTGTGTTTGGGTCTACTCTTTCTTATTTATGCAGACTTTCTGCATATGTGTGCAACTTAATAAGGACATTGATGTTTTTCTCTTTCTGTCTTTTTGGTATGCGAAGTGTAAGAACGTAGTGAAGAGCTTACAGGGCTAATAAGATGAGAAAGAAGAATACTGTAGAGTGAATTATAGTTTATTCATAAACATGCAAATACTAAGTGCAAGTATGAATGTTCACTTTCACACACGTACTAGGAGATGTATTTGCAACAGCAGAGATAAGTGGAGCATGGCTAATTTTGTTACTGTAGATAAATACATTTTTGCTTATAGGCTGAGCTGTGGGGACTGATTGTGTTTATGATCCAAATCTTTGGGGTAATTTAAGCCAATCGTTTTTACCTGGTGCTTGAAACGAACTCAGAGTGTGCACCCAGGCTGTTGCTGCTGGTGTTTCATTAAGCTGTCGAGAAGCCGTTGCTTGCAAATGAATTTTGGTGCTGTGAGATGTAGGGAGCTCACAGTGCTGTTGGGTGATGAGTTTCTCCTCTGAAGTCTGGGGGGTGGACGGAAGACACAATGACAACCCTGACCTATAACTTTGTTCTGTGTGCTCTCAGCACTCTTGGTATCGCTTGAGAAAACATCACAAGAACATGCCTGGAGTTGGGATACTTAATATAACCTATTCTCAGTTACCCACAAAAAAACCCCTCAGCCAAACACCAAACCTTCCCCCTTCTCTGCTGCTTTAAATTCCTAAAGGGTCATGGGAAACAGCTTAGGCAGGAGCGTACTTCTGTGCATTGACTCTCCTGGCACCTGAGTTAGGTGGCAAAAATTACATCAGGAGTAAACCTGAGCTGAGAAACAACACTGTAGTCTGATGTTGGTAGCGAAGGGGTTTCATTGCTGTAGGGGCACACTGGCATGGAAGCGGAGGAAAAACTGAATGACGTCAGTAAGGAGCTGGTGGAGAGTAAGTTAAGAATGTATTAAAAATTTTAAAAAGCTATAAATAACTAACAGAAACCACTCATTTGGCTCGGTTGCCAAACAGCTCCCATTGCCATGGGGGCTCAGCGCTGCCGGTGTGCATGTTCTTGTATCTGTCTGATGGGTAGGTTGTGTATGTAGACGTACGTAAAGGACCATGCTTTTCAAGTGGAGACATTTAAAGGTGCGCACTTGACTTTGAAAAAAAAAAAAAAAGTATCTTGGTGCCCAGCTCCGATTTTTTTTTTTTTAAGATCTTGTAGATACTTATCTGCATTGTAAGACACCTGCATAGATTTACAAAACTGATCTTAGTGGCTTTTCATGGTCATGTACGTGGAAAAAGAAGAAACTGAATTTTGGTATTCTGAAGTACAGGCAGGTGTGCCCACAGGAGGATCATGAAAAATGTTTTCCTTCAGTCAAAGAGATGGGCAAGAGCTTAGGTAATACATTTATTGCTTGAATTTTGAGTGCAGGAATTGATGAGAAAAGAGAGATTTGTACATTTGCATTGCAGTTATTGAGAGATGATCATACTGAGAGTAGCAAATGGCAGCCAGCCAACTAGACTAATATGTTTTTTGCCTGGATTACTGTAATGCAAAATGACCAGTGGTTATGTATGGAAGTACCACTTGCTGTGAATTAAAGAAAAGGAAAAGAAAAATTGATGTCATCATCTCCATCCTTCCCTTTCAATGGTGACAAAAATACTTTATAAAATGAAAGAAAACAATGACGTAAACCAATACTTGGTGAACTCACATCTGGAAGTTAATTAGGAAAGAAAATAATTATCACTGTTAAACTGTGCATATTTTTATGTGTCACAATTATAATATTATATATTGCATTGTCTAGTGACCTGAAAGCTTTTTATATTACCAATGAGTAAATGCCTACGAAATAGAGCTCAGTAAATGTTTGCTGTGGGGTATGTCTGGGAAAGGTCATCTTGACTTGTATAAGGTCATGCTGTTTATAAAATCATCCTTTTCAGAAGAGACAATAAAGGATTAGCATCCTGAGTTAAAAGGAGGAAACAGTGTTGTAAAAGTACGTATTTTTGTTTTACAGTCAATTCTACTTTAGGGAACAGACTTCCCATCGATGATTTCCACACACCCTTTTCTCAGCTGACTTTCATCTCTCAGCATATTAAGCCTTCTCTTGCCTCGCTAGCCGTTGTCATGCCTGGGGAAAAGCTCTGTCAGACATTAAAAGGGAAATATATAAAAGAAAGCTAATGGCCAAAGTTTAATTCTATAAATTCTGCATTCAAAGGGTTTGCAGCTGCCAAACCAGCTAGAAATTTAATCTGTATGCTCTCCGTACTATTACTGCTGAGCTACCTCAGCCTAAGATACTAGGCTGATAAATGTATTTATAAAGGTTTGTCTGCATCCCTGTTGGCCACTGAATAACTGCCAAGTGTAAAAACCACATGACAGCAGCAAGGAATAATTTCTATGAAGAGAACACCAAGCCTGCAGAACAGGATTCTCGGCATGACCTAATGAACCCAGACTTTTACTATCCTTTGAACGACTTTTTAGCAACCTCACTTCATAAAAGACACAAAACAAATCAAGAGGAAGTTTCAGGGGTTTATTACTCTTTAGCAATTCAGGAAGAGAGACCTTGATCTCCTGATCGATTCTTGTAGGCAGGGCCAGCCTCTGTCGCATAGGGGAAGGATTTACGACCACGCTTACATCTTTTGCTGAGTGGGACCATTTGTGTGCTTAAAGTTATAGGCCTTGCTCAGTCATGGCTGTCACATACTGTTGTACTGCTGAAAAAGAAAATAGCTAAACAAAATTTAAACCTTATAGTATCACTTTAGACAAAAAAGATTAGGAGCCGTAATACATAAAATGGCAATATGAGTCTGCATTGCAGCTGCCATCATACCGTACACAGCTGATGTTTCTGGTCTCATCTGACTCTTGATGTTTAAAAGGAAGGTGCACAGAAGGAGAAAAGCATCTGCAGAAGGCAGTTTGTTTAAGTGGATAAATCAAATTCTTCAGTCTGTCTCTCCCTACAGAGTACAGAGGGAGCCTAGATGATGAGATTTGAACATACACCAAATTTTTAGTTTGGTAAAGTGAAGCCAGCTGAATCCCACACCAAGTACAGAAGTCTCAGCATGAAAGTTCCAACAAACATGTCATTAAGGTCTCCTCATTTTGAAGGTAACAGGCTGTTCGGTATTTTAGTTATACACACAGAAGTGTGCAGAATATTTAAGCAAGTTCCTGTGATAGCACAGAAGTGGATCCCGATGAAGAATAAATGTGGTGGCTGTGTGTTAGAGTAGAAGTATAAGGAATTACTATTTTCATGATTGGTAAACACAGTTGCAGAAGATTTGGCTTTGCTAGTTGAAGCCATTGAGCCGCTAGCAGTGGACATTGTAGCAGAACCATATCTTTCACGAAAGCCATGTAACAGTCGGTAACCTGGACTGTCATCCCTCTGATATGTAGCAGCAGTCATTCTTCTCTCGCCAGTCTCTCCCTCTGGGCAGGTGGGGTGGCACGTGTTACATCTGACAGGACTTTACCCCACACCCGTGGACCCTGACTCCATTTCCTAAGCTCTTCGTGTTTGCTCCTCTCGTTCACTTCCTTCAAGTCGAACGCTGGCAGCTGTACTAAAAACTAAACGCTTGATACACTATGACCAAATAAATCCTGCTGCAGTTATCCCTGCAGGGGAAGGTGGCAGTGACCAGCTATGAGTTTTTGCAGCATTAGAGAGTTCTGTAGCGTTCATGACTACCGAGCAGTACTTTGCCAGCAGTAGTGTGATGGAGAACACCTCCGTGGGTAGGAATTTATCAAATCAGTACAAATGGCTGAGCTGAGCCTAAAGCCACACTAGAAATGCATTGAAAATCGGGCTGTAGCAACAACTGAAATGTTCTGTGTGGATTTGCAATTGACCCTGTGCTGTACAGAGAATTACAGAGCTCATCTCTTGTTAGTAATCAGGGAAATGGCACTGGCTGCTTGCCTCTCTGAGCACAGGCTGGGAAAAAGCGAAGGACAATCACCAAAGAAAACAACCAACCACTCAAAAACCTGCACAGCAAATACTTTAGCAAGAAAAAAAAAAAAAATTCAGCCATAGGAACTATGTATAAATAACAGGAGAAAGTCTCAGCAGGTTACTGGTCAGCTCTTGCCAATTTAGAGAATGCATGGACACAACAGGGTAATCAAAGGGCAGAATATCAGGTTCCACTTGGATCTGAAAACAAATGAACCTGCACTTGAACCTGAGTAAGCAATCTTTCAGGGGATAGCCATAGCCACGTTGTGGTTGTGGCTTGGGGCAGAAAGGTAGTAAGTATCTTAGAGCATAGAACAGGAAGACTGGTGATCTGGATTTAGACTTTTTTTTCCCTGACCGTGCCATGGCTCCTGTGACCTTTGAAGAAAGGGTAGTGGGTGTTTGGGGCTTTTTTTCTGGTTGGGTTGAGGGGCAGGGAGTGATAGAAAAATGAGCCACCACAATTTTCTATGTGACTTCCTAATGTCACCCTTCAGCATCAGTAGCTGCTCAGAAGCTTATATTACCGATTTCTGTCATTTGCGCAGGTGCATCCACAATTTTGGAGCTGTAGCACTAAACAGCATGAATGAATTTGTCCTTCGTGATCCAGAAAACACATCTCCTCCAGTACTCCTTCTCATCTCCCATAGGGCACTTTGAAATGTAAGACGCCTCAAAAATCATTCAACAACATGTAAAGAGAGGATTTCTTTCTAATAACCCTGGTTCTTCAAAATCCACATTCATTTCCCACTCACTGTGCCGCCTCCTTCAGCGTTTTCCTAGAGTGATCTGTTCCTCCTTTCCGCTATGATGGAGAGGGAACCGAAGTATAGTTGGATGTGTTTTGGCCTGTAGACACTGTGGTGTGAAAGCACTTACTCTTAATTGATAGAGAATGTGTACATTCTTAGGATAATGTGTATGTGGAGCATACTGTTCAATGAACTCCTGTTCCTAGAAAGTAATCTGTCTTTTTCTTTCCCCCTAACTTCTCCTTTTTGGAATTTGACAGAGGAGCCACCTAACACCACTTCATCTTCCCATCTGGCCTGTGTACAACTCTGATCATTTTACATTTGTTCAGGTAGAAATTGCTTTCGCTGTTCTCCCAAAGACAGAAAACAAGTATTGACAGGCGAAGATCACTACAAAGGCCACTTTGTTAGAGTTAAGGGAGTTGATGAAGCCATGTAATATGTTTCCTGTGCCCTTTTTTGTTTTCTGTTATTCACATACAGGCTCAGGATGGAAGATGCATTGTAATTAAAGCACATGGTTCATCTGGCACATGTATACGTTTGGGTACATCCATGAGGGATTGCTGAACTTTAATTGCAGAGATTCCATCAAGATCTGAGTTGGGGGAGGAGATCAAATTCATATTTTCCTTCAGAAGGATTATACTTCTTGACGTAATTTTAGTACTAGAGAGAAGCTAAAAACCTAGAGTGGAGAGAAACCCAGCTATATCTGCCTGAGTGTGAATTCCTCTTGTGTTTAGGGTGTATATGTGTAGTCAGGATCAATAATAGGGAGAAATGCTATCTGTGAAGTTCTAACCTGGTTTTAAATTTTGTCAGCATCAAGGTCTCTGGATCACTGTGCTTGGGTTTTGTCCTCTCCGATTTGCACTAGAAAGATGGGCTAGAAGAATGTATTTAGCAGTCATTTATTAAATATTTGATATGCTAACAAGGCGATACATAAAAGATATTAGCCTTACTGAATGCAAACATGTCTTTTTCACATAGTTAGCATTCTGGCATTTACTTAATGGTATCGTAATAGCAGTTGATAGTGTCAAGAAAGATTCCCTTCCAGGTTATTAACTTCAGAATGGTAGCAAAACATGGTGGACTGTACGTACCATATTGACATTCGCTTAAAAAAAATCTTCTCTTTCTGCATTTGTGTGCAGAGAGGGGGAAAAAATACCTGTGCCTTTAAAACTGCCTCCCAGAGCGAAGAAATGTTGAAGCTCATTTATAAAATATGACCAGCAGATTGTTATTACTGGCATTTTGAGGCTGAGAACAGCAACAGTGCTAAGGACACTATTCATAGAGCAGAATGCCCGAAATAATGTGTTAACCTGAATCAAACGTCATAAATTATTGAGATCTGATGCTTTTCCTTTTTTTTTAACTTCTTAAAATATTCCTTTTTGCATGGAAAGTCTTGAAGATAAGGGTTTCCATTTCTCTCATGGAGTGTTTCTTCCAAGGAGTATTTATTAAGGGAATGTCTCTGTACAACCTGCGGAGAAGCGTAGATAAAAACAAAAGCCCCAGGGATATCCTTATCTTGAAGAAGTCTTTACATTTTTGTTACAAGTCAGTAACATTTTTTTCATGCTCTTGAAGACCATTACAGACAATCCTTTCCTCTTGCAGTCAATACTCACGTCTGTGCCTGCTCCGGAATTTACTGAAACACGTGGAAACCTTAGGATGTACTTTCTTCTCTAAATTCTGTAAGGATTACTTTGCCTTTTTTGTTAAAACTATAGGCTCTAATAATGACAGCTAGGAATTCCAAAGAAGCCTCGGTGTGGGGCAGTTTCCACCCAGTCCTTACCTATGCTCAGAGAGGATCTTTCTTAAGTCATGGCTATGAGAACTGCTTTTTCTCAGACTGCTTGTGCCTTTTTGTGAAACCATATCAGTTTCAGTCATATGAAATGTTTTTTATTGAAAGCCTTTGACGCAAGAATAAAGAGGCTGGACGTGGAACCTAAAGGGCATAAGGTTTTATGTTGCAACATTTAGCAGAAAGTACTCTGAAGAGTATGAGCAGGGAGCTGTGAAAATAAGAAAGATGGGGTATTGGGCTGAGCCAGATGATGCAGTAATGATGGAAGGAAGGTGGGAATCTGAAGGGTCATCTAAAGTAAAGATTTAATACTTCAAAACACAGCTAAATTGTGTGAAGCAGTGTCTGTTGCCTGCTCTGGATGGTGACTTCACGTCACAACAGAAGGGAATTTCATGGACCCCTCTTTTCTCTAGCTGTAAAAGATTGGAAGGTGGCTGGGATCATCCCAAAACTGTCAAGTCTCTAGCACGCACACACACACACACTCCTCTTAAAGTCAGCAGAACATATAACTACTTGCACTTCTGATAACCGCGTTCTGACCCAATGTGTTTCAGAGTGAGACATTCAAAAGCTAAAGTACATAAAATTAGTAGCTGGTTTGCAACTTCGATCTCTTCCTCATGCGTAAAACTCAGACTGTTACAAGGAAATAAAATGAGGCTATAGACTTCTGAAAAGAGAACTCTGAGCTCTGCTGCACACCATTTATTTTCCTATTACTCTTTGAATATTGTTTATTTGACATGTTGTATATCTCCTTGCCTCCCACTCCTTTTTATTTTAATTGGGACCTCGTTATTGGATGGAAATTCCACTGGCATGACTCATCCCTGCACTGGAAATGGCTGTGAACAGGCATCACATTGTGGGATTTACTCCCCCCACCCACACCCACCCTCCCCGTTTTGGTTTTTTTTTTTTCCTAAGTGCTTCATCGTGGCACGAGCTTGTAATAATAAACTAGGAAGGAAGTTGGAGCTAATCGTTTGGTTCTGAATGCACGAGCTCTGCCAAATTTCCCCACGGGCATGAAACAGCCGCTCAAGCTGTGACACCAGCAAATTAAATCCTGGAGATAGCTGACCAGAAGTAATGAAATGTGTATTTACCATACTGAGGCTGTCAT
>VZSC01013310.1:149987-168510 GCA_013398225.1 Steatornis caripensis | reverse complement strand
GAACAGCAACAGTGCTAAGGACACTATTCATAGAGCAGAATGCCCGAAATAATGTGTTAACCTGAATCAAACGTCATAAATTATTGAGATCTGATGCTTTTCCTTTTTTTTTTAACTTCTTAAAATATTCCTTTTTGCATGGAAAGTCTTGAAGATAAGGGTTTCCATTTCTCTCATGGAGTGTTTCTTCCAAGGAGTATTTATTAAGGGAATGTCTCTGTACAACCTGCGGAGAAGCGTAGATAAAAACAAAAGCCCCAGGGATATCCTTATCTTGAAGAAGTCTTTACATTTTTGTTACAAGTCAGTAACATTTTTTTCATGCTCTTGAAGACCATTACAGACAATCCTTTCCTCTTGCAGTCAATACTCACGTCTGTGCCTGCTCCGGAATTTACTGAAACACGTGGAAACCTTAGGATGTACTTTCTTCTCTAAATTCTGTAAGGATTACTTTGCCTTTTTTGTTAAAACTATAGGCTCTAATAATGACAGCTAGGAATTCCAAAGAAGCCTCGGTGTGGGGCAGTTTCCACCCAGTCCTTACCTATGCTCAGAGAGGATCTTTCTTAAGTCATGGCTATGAGAACTGCTTTTTCTCAGACTGCTTGTGCCTTTTTGTGAAACCATATCAGTTTCAGTCATATGAAATGTTTTTTATTGAAAGCCTTTGACGCAAGAATAAAGAGGCTGGACGTGGAACCTAAAGGGCATAAGGTTTTATGTTGCAACATTTAGCAGAAAGTACTCTGAAGAGTATGAGCAGGGAGCTGTGAAAATAAGAAAGATGGGGTATTGGGCTGAGCCAGATGATGCAGTAATGATGGAAGGAAGGTGGGAATCTGAAGGGTCATCTAAAGTAAAGATTTAATACTTCAAAACACAGCTAAATTGTGTGAAGCAGTGTCTGTTGCCTGCTCTGGATGGTGACTTCACGTCACAACAGAAGGGAATTTCATGGACCCCTCTTTTCTCTAGCTGTAAAAGATTGGAAGGTGGCTGGGATCATCCCAAAACTGTCAAGTCTCTAGCACGCACACACACACACACTCCTCTTAAAGTCAGCAGAACATATAACTACTTGCACTTCTGATAACCGCGTTCTGACCCAATGTGTTTCAGAGTGAGACATTCAAAAGCTAAAGTACATAAAATTAGTAGCTGGTTTGCAACTTCGATCTCTTCCTCATGCGTAAAACTCAGACTGTTACAAGGAAATAAAATGAGGCTATAGACTTCTGAAAAGAGAACTCTGAGCTCTGCTGCACACCATTTATTTTCCTATTACTCTTTGAATATTGTTTATTTGACATGTTGTATATCTCCTTGCCTCCCACTCCTTTTTATTTTAATTGGGACCTCGTTATTGGATGGAAATTCCACTGGCATGACTCATCCCTGCACTGGAAATGGCTGTGAACAGGCATCACATTGTGGGATTTACTCCCCCCACCCACACCCACCCTCCCCGTTTTGGTTTTTTTTTTTTCCTAAGTGCTTCATCGTGGCACGAGCTTGTAATAATAAACTAGGAAGGAAGTTGGAGCTAATCGTTTGGTTCTGAATGCACGAGCTCTGCCAAATTTNCCCGTTTTGTTTTTTTTTTTTTTCCTAAGTGCTTCATCGTGGCACGAGCTTGTAATAATAAACTAGGAAGGAAGTTGGAGCTAATCGTTTGGTTCTGAATGCACGAGCTCTGCCAAATTTCCCCACGGGCATGAAACAGCCGCTCAAGCTGTGACACCAGCAAATTAAATCCTGGAGATAGCTGACCAGAAGTAATGAAATGTGTATTTACCATACTGAGGCTGTCATTCCTAAGACACAGTGGCTTTACATTCTAGTTAAGTGGGGCATGTTTGTCACTTCCAGCGGTGCTCAGACAAAAATACTCAGGTTTTTCCCTAGCTGCCTTCTCAAAATCACAAGCCCAGTGCTGGCTGGTAACCCTCACCTCGTACAACGTGAAGAACAGGATGCCCGGGAAGGTCTGTTCTTTTAAAGCACTGGCAAAATGAAATCCATATCCCAAAGGAGATAAGCGATCTCATCTTATGACATGTTAATTGCCAAGCTTTTTTATTCATCTCTTAATTGCCACTTCATTCTATAAACCAAACCTTAGAGCTTAAATGAAAGGATAAAAATTATTTCAGGAGCCAATGCGTAATAAACAACAGATGCCTCCCACAAACCGTATGTCCCATGCGTGCAGCAGTTTAAAAGCCTGGGCATGTACAGGTGTGTGGAAGAGGGCCACATAGTCACTGAAAAGAACAGGTACCGCTCAAGAGAGGGATGCATTATGCAGGTGGGCACAGGCACGGGATGGATGAGCCACACAGCTGCTAAACAGATGTCGCTTAAGAAATGCCCGTGCATCATGGCAGCAGTGGTTCAAAAGCTTCTGGACACTGGCACACAAAGGAGGGAGGCTATCATTTCGTGATCATCCTGTGCTTAGGGGATACCGGACTCAGAAGTTGTTATTTTCTCCAGTTAGGTGTTGTCATGGGTAACAACAGCATATGTCTGAGAGGTTTCTATGTATTCAGTTAGCAGAGGCGTGTTATGCTAATTGTGTGAGAACTATTGAAGAAGGTTAGTGGATCATTAGCTGAACGGTACTTGCTGTGAATTCAAGAAAACATTACGAGGGGAGAAATGGAAGTATGGTCTTCAACATGGTTAATAATAATACCCATAGAAGAATCAAAGAATAAAATCACACCCCATATGAGCAGTCTCTGGAAGTATCTAATTATATCCTATCAACGTCTGTAACTCTGCAATTATATGCTTAATTTCCTGCTGTACTTGATTAACATCACAAATGATTTATAATACCACCAAACACCAGGAGCTTGCTTTGCACTGTTTATTGGCATGTATGCATTTGTTGGGCTCCTCTGTCTGTCTCTTTACAGCAAGGTAGGCACGTTGAGTTAGCCCCACGCAATTCAGCGGCAAAGCTGAGAAAAGGCTAGAGTAATTTTAGAGATAACACTGTTCTCTTTCCTGTAGTGAAGCATTCAAGTGCAAGTCTATAGAAGGTTAAAACCCACTGACTTCTATGGGATTACATGTGTATTTCAAGCTTATTATATATAAATAATCTTGCTGAATCAGGTCTGTCTTTCCTTGCTTTGTCTTGAAAGACAGCCATGCTTTCTGTGATGCAATAGCGCACACGCTTCTGGAAAGCCAGCCTGTGGGTGCCTTGCTTCTCCTGTCTTCCCACGTCAGGAGAGCTGCAGTAGGAGTCATTCCACATTTTCGTAGTGTGGAGAGAAAGGGAAGGCAGAAGGATAAGAGAACCTCTATTTGGTTTTGACCAGATCTAAACATAATGCTCAGTTAAAGGTTTGAATCTGTGTGGATCCAAACGCTGACTCAGGACTTAAGGCGAAATACAAACACTTGAAATGTGGTATTTTGATCTATTCAAGGGTAAGCCTGATGAATTCTGCTGAGGCTAAGGAAAACACATGGAAGCTTTTGCATAATTGTCATCTTGCATTGTAAACCTTTTGGAGCAATTGCTCTGCCGTCTGTGAAAAATTACCCAGACTTCCACACCAAAATATTCATCCATTGATAATGTTGGCTTATATTGTTTTAGCAACTTAAAGTAATTTTTTAAAAGACTAATCAAAACAAACCTCAAATCAACAGCTGAAGTTGTATAGCCTCTATTTTTAATCTCAGGCTTGAAGCTGTCTAGACTGGTTATCCTATTTGGGCTGGACTTAATTATACCCTTGTTACCTTGTTCTCATGTTGGATCAGATGACTGGGTTTGCTTTGGTCCTTTCTTCTCAAGCCTATAGTTTTGCATATAGGGGTGATACAACCTTAGGTACACTGTGAAATCGCAAAGCCCAGTAATAAAGGAATAAATATACATAAAGGCAAACTCCTGTTATTTAAAATCTTACAGTACTAGAACCAGTTCTTTGTTCTTGGAGTTCTTCTGAATGCCAGGAGTTGGCAACACCATATGTGCGAATTCCAAATAGGGAGCCTGGCTCCTGCAGCACAAATCCAAAAAAGATTATTCTCATGGAAGAATCCCCACTAAAAGAAACGACAAGAAGACGGGAGGTAGCCAAGCTGCTGGAATTACTCTCTGAAGGAGGTGTCTAGCTCTTTGGTATAGGAACAACTTGACTGAATGAGTAAGTTGCAAACTAGCCATGGCTGCCCACCCCGCCCTCCAAATAGAGCTCTCAGCCTGTGAATTATGGAGGAGAAAAAGATACCATGGAGTTGGGAATTCAAAATATCAGATATTACAGTTTTCACTGGGAGTACAAACTACGCAGCAGCAAGGTCTAATAAAAAGGCAACTCTTGATTAAAGCTTGAATTTTTCCTTCTCATTAATTACTGTGAAACTGTTTTGAAATTCCTGTCGAGAACAAGTGCTTCTTGCTGACAGCTGGTTTGCAATTAATAAAAAGGAAAGTGTTTTCAGCTGGCAATGACTTAACATGCTCATGATATATGAAAACAAGGTTAAATTGCTCCTTTCTCTCTGCTACTAATAAAAGAAATATTGAAAATGAAGTGGTGTAGCTTAGGAAATGAAAAGTGCCAACCAAAGCCATGGACGTAGTGCTGAGAGCTGCTTATCGTCTGGTACTTCCTAGAGCGGGTGTATTTGGAAAAGCTTAGTCAGTGCCAAAAATTCTTCGTCAGTTCCAGGCTTTCAGAATATATTGCATTAAACAATATACGATTCTGTTTGTGCAAGATAAGAGTGTCTTGATTTAATCATTTATTTTGGGGGATATGAATGAATTACACTTTGTGGCTTTATTGGAAATCCTCTTGCCCCTGATACCCTTTCTAATCTCATCCTCCTTCTGCTCTTGCTCCACCTTGTCAGGAAAGAATGGCAGAGGTTTTGTTCCTCGGGATGTAATGGATGGAGTAGCCAGAGCATCAGAAAGCACACAGCAGGAACCGGCCTCTGCTGCAGAGAGACTGGCCTGATAATCAGATGCCTGTGGACTTTGGGTGACTGTGAATTGTATTCTGAAAAAAAAATGCCAGGGTTTGATGTTAACTGTCTTGCAGAATACGAAACGTAACCGTGTCAGAAATATAACGTGAATATCCTGTGAATACCAAGGGAAATGGCTAAAAGTGAAATAATAGCTTTTACTTCAGCAAAGTCTTTATTCTTGTCTTGTAGAATGCAGAACCTTTCCAGGTTACTGTCCGAGAAGACAATTGTATCATTGTCTCCCTGGAAGCATCTGATGTGGTGAGCCCATCCTCTGTATATGTTGTGAAGATAGCTGGAGAATCCAAGAACTACTTTTTCCAGTTCGAAGAATTCAATAGCACTTTACCTGCCCCTGTGGTTTTTAATGCCAAATACCATGGCCTATATTACATAGTAACTCTGTTGGTAGTGAACTCAAATATGGTTTCCAAGTCAGCAAGATCAATCACTGTGTTAACCAGTAAGTAACACCTTACTCTTTTTTTTCTTCTGTTTCTTCTCTTTGTGTGTGTTTTTTTCCCCCAGAAGTTCTTCTTGTGGTGAAGGTTGGGTGGGTTGTTTTTATTTTCAGTAGGTCCTCCTTGTGTGAAAGATGAATCCCTGTGTGTGAACTTTAGGGAATATGTGTTGAGAAGGCTTGTGAGTGAAAATTCACAAGGTCTGGGCAAGAAGAAAGGGACAGCTGTGGGTTTCTCCCGGGTGACCCTTCCCAAACACTAACTGGAGAGGTTTAACATACCAGAATAAGTGATGGATGAACCTCCTTTCCAGATGATCATCCTAAACCCTTTGAACCAGGAGTTCCAAAAATGTAGCAAAAGGCATGAAAAGCGTTGACTGACATTTCAGTGTAAGCGCTGCTGTTACACGGTGAGGTATTCTCTGTCTAAAATGCTATAACAATGGTTTTTCATTGCTAATATATTGAAGCAGTACTAAACCTGGAAAGCAGACAGTAGTCACTGTGTGTTTCTGCCAGTACAGGTGAAGGTTTTTGTGATGGAGACTGTGTTTGTAGTAGTCTGTCTCTTACTCCTCCAGCTGCATTCATCACGGGGAAGAGGTGTGATTTTATTATGCAAAGCACCATAGATTTGTGTCATTCCTGCTATATTTCTGGCTCTTCTGTTGCTCCAGAACTGTTTCCATGTGCCAACCTGAAAACAATTTGTAGAATATCGAATGATTTCTTCATCTGGAATACAGGTTCAAGAAAAGACCGATAAAAAAAATTATTTGGATGGGGTAAAACCAATATCCAGATTTTTTTTTTTTTTTTTTTTTTTTTTTTTGCTAAATGGCACCTTAGAATCTATGGACAGTTTTAGTTGACTTGCCGGTGAGGAATGGTTATGATTTTGTGTACTTATATTATTCTCTCCATGAGCAATGTCATCCACTGTAATAAGATTCAAAGCATATTACAGTAGCCTCATATGTTACTGAGTGAGGTGCTTGAAACTGAGGAGTAACCAGATTTTGAATCATGTGTACGTTCTTCAGCCTTCCTTTGTGTGCTCAGGTTATGCCCTGATGAGGACAACCACGAAGGACACCATGGGAAAAGTATCATGGGGTTGGGTAATGCAAGTCTTTCATAAGGCATATATGCAAGGACGTCTATTTGTAGCGGACAATTTAAGGGTACGTAGGCAGCCTGAATTTCCTTTTCTGTGACTGCTTTAACCTTGCAGGCAAAGTAATAATACTAATCCAATTTCCTATTTTATGGTTTGTTTTCTTCAAAGAAAATAATGGAATCATGAGGTATGACACACAACTGAAAAAAAGGCCTCACTATGCATTTCCAGTGGGTTTTGAACACTACACTTGCAGTCATGCAGCAGGGCTCATTGCCGTTTCATTTCTAGAGCCCAAGAGGGTCACTGGTAGCAGGCGAAAGTGTGATCCAGGATGGCAGATGGAGCACACGCTCCTGTGCAGGGAATCTCTGAAGCGAGAAGGGAGCCAGCGTTGCTCAGCCCATCAAAGCCAGCTCCAGACTTCGGATTTCTGGGTCAGGGGGGGTTCCACAAGGTGTTCCTGAAGGAGCACGAGGCTGATGGCTCCAAGGGGCATATCCCACGTCACTCTCCCTCCTCCGAGGCATGACGGTGTTCTTCCTAACGGAAAGGAGCCCACCCCTTTTCACCATCTGTCTTAGGCGGGTGCGCTGGCAGCACCTCAGGGTTTCCTGCTGTGGCCTCTGCTGCTCACCCAGACCTTGGAAGGACCAGTGATTTTGGCAGTCAGCCAGCGCTGCTTGGGAACTGATGTGCCAAAAAGAGAACAGTGAATTTCACTGGTTTTGTCTCAACAGAAAGACAACCAGGTTCATGGAAAAGAAAGGGCATTCCTGCAGGCAGCATTGAAGGATGCTGTACCGAGCACTAAAAGTATGCTGTAAATTGTGAGCTTCGCAAGGGAAGGGGCCCAGTCTCTCCCAGTGTTTTCTGTCGGGCAGACTGGTGAGTGCTAGCTCTGATGTAGCAACCTCAGCTACTAACATAACTCATGTGTTGGAGCACAAGGCTACAGGAAGGAAAGTAAATTTGGAATGAAAAGGCAATGTGGCAGACTGGGCTTTTTAAGGTGTATTTTGGTACAGTGCTTTTGAGAAAGGACCTTAGATCTCATGTAGTGACAACTGGTTTCTACAAAACTTCATGAGGTGATAGCTGGTTTTCCTTTTCTGTTTTAATTTTTTCTTTTATTGGTATTGTCCACTGCCTGTTCTACATAATTTTCTGACTATTAATTAACTTTATTTTTTTGGCAGACAATAGTTAGGATAGATTCATATTTTTCTTCATGCCATATGCTCTCTCTGCCTTTTTAACATTCTTAGTTTATTCTAACCATTCAAAGACATATAATGATCTAATTTATTCCATCTATGTCTTACACATGAAAAAATGGCACATTGCAACTAGCTTCCAGGACCAAATTAATTCTTATTCTAATTTCATTGGTATCAGGAGGGCTTTACCAGTGGTAGATTGGCCCCATTCGTTAGGCTGCCACAACATAAATCAAAACCGATAGCCAGTGATGCCAATGCAGTTATTTCCAAGGCTATACTTCGATATTTCACAATAGATTTCTAGGATCTCCGGATGTCTGCAAAGGAGTCCATGCAGGGAGGTGCAGTCCTTCAGCTTGGGCATATGTTGGATAGCTGAGTTTCACACAGAGCACTGTGTATCCAAATTGTGCATGTCAAAACGAGAGCAAGGTCCTTCAAAGAGATTGCCTACTTAGAAATTCAGTGAGAGTCATGAAAGACCTCAGCTTTCCAATGGTATATCTCGATGACATTTCCTTTCTCCTCTTCACATCCCTCAACGGTGTGCTGCTGCTCAGCATATTGCCAAGAAAAAGATACGTCTCTTCACAGATTGAAACTTCATCCCATTTAAGTCAGAGAAGACTTTTGTTTTACCCCCAAAGGTTTCTGTCCAGAACAAGAATATTCCTCAAGAGAAAGATGATTTAAAAGCTACAAAATATATTTTTATACATTATGTATATTCATATATGATTATATATGTGTAAATATGAGTACGTATAAATATGTGTGTGCATAAATACATACATATAAAATATAAAATACCTAAACATTATATAAATATGTGCATGTATGTATGCTACCATTTGAGGCTTCTATTGTTAATTTGGACCTTCTCTACAAGACTGAGCAGTTTGTTCTGCCTGTCTCTGACTGGAATCATTTCAGGCTTTCTTATGTTAATCAGAACACCACAAACTATAGAGTTCCCTTGTTTAGGTTCTGTAGTCCAGATTGTTGTAATGCAAAGTCTGAGCTGATTGTTGCAATATGTCTTCTCAGAGCCCAAGGGTTTTGTCAGCTTGAGCACAGCCCACATCCTTGCATTGCTTCCTGAGCTGGGATGTTAGAAGGACGAGATGAGCAGGGTGCGTTCAACTCTTAGACAGGAAACCTGTAAAATACAACTTGAGCACAAAATAACATTTTTCTTCTGATTCTGTAGCAAAGCTGTGTTCAGCAAACTGGGCTCAGTACTTCATTGAAAGCGAAAAGCTGAAACCCTAACCACTTACTATTAAAGATCCCTGTGATGGTTTTCACAAGAATAGGTGTGTGAGTCTCACCATGCTGGTGAGATTCCTGTGAGTGCGATTATGTTGTGCCTGTCATGATCTTCCTTCCAGTTTCCAGTCTGAACAAGGCTAGAAGTAGTTCTGGTATCTAACACAATTATTTCAAGCCTGCTTTCTTCTGCCCTTGGAGTTTTGGCTTTTCAACGTGAGTGAGGTAACTCCAGAATTTATATAATTAATTCAGTGTTTTGCAATGTTTGAAATATAGTTCCACCTTATTACTAATTGGTTTTAAAGCCGTTTATGAGAGAAATAAAGAACAAGGATGTAAAATCAGCGACTGAAATTCTCACTCATCATCCTTTTTCCCAGCTTGAAGCCTTGTTTTATTCTTCCTAGGGTGACTCATACCCATATAGCCTTTTTTTAAAAAAAAATCACTGTCAGTTTTTCTTTTTGTTGTAAAGTAAGAAACGTTTGTCTAGAAGGAATGGGGAAAGCAGTACATGGCAAAGCTTTGTATGCTCTAGGAAAAATGTATCTCTGGTGTGAATTGTGGAAATCAAGGTCTCAGGATCTCTTGGGGTAATTAAGAGCAGCTCTGCCTGACTTTTATTTTAGCTTATGATTAGGAGTTTTGAGTGGTAAATGTCTCATTGTTTCAAAGGGTGATGATTTCTTACTTAAATCACTGTAAAATATATTCCCTTTAGGGAGCGTTCTGCCTTTGTGTCTTCTACAAAAAATATTCTCCTCAAGAGACCAACGGGCCTGCTGCCTGGGACTCTGATCGCTTCAACTCTCAGAAAGTAATTGGCATTACACCTTTTTAATGCTCGGTTATCATTGTGCCAGATGCTGCAGGAAGTGATTCAGCAGGTCAAATCCTTTCCTCTGGCTCGTTAATGGATCAGAGCTGTTAAAGCAGGAGCTTTGGAGGGTTTTTTCCAATGAAATAGAAAACTTTAAGCCCTTTGTGTTTTTCTTTTTTAAAGGATGACACGGCACATCTGTAAAAAGGCTGGCTATCTGTGGCAGCCCTAATTTTGAAATGTAACTCAGAAGAACATCTAAGTCCACTAGTGCCCCAGCAAACAAATCATGTTATCCCCTTTTTAAGATTAAAAACTCCTCCACCAGAGTCAAAGAAACACAAAGCACTGCAACCGTATGATTTCCTGCCGTAATTTCCATTGGAGGGCTTGTCTAAAGTATTGGCCTAAATCTGTTCAAGAGCAGCAGATACGCCTTTGTTCTTGTGACAACATTATTTTTTAGTTTTTATTGTCTTTTTATTTGTCATCCTGTGTCAGCATCTAGAAATTGCAGTATATACCATCATTGCTCAGATACTACTTTCACTTATATTCCCCTTTCGTAAACTGTAGCACATGATATCTCTATTATAAACTTGAACATTATGTTCCTAAAGTATTAAACAGCAGCTTTTTAATCTCAAAATTTGTTGCTTTTTAGCAAGAGATAAAACGATCCCTAAAGTTTATAGCATTATAGAAGCTTTACTCTGGCTCACTTACACCCAATAACTGTATAGATACATGAATAGTGTCATTCTGGGAAGAAAATGACGTAATTCACAATTTCTTCAAGTGGATAAAGGGAATTACCCACGGGAGTTAGGTCACTCCATTAATGGGGCCTCTTTTTTTATAAAAGTCATGATATGAAGGTAAATCATGATTAATTTGGGTTTGAGTGTGAGAAGCAAGAGAGTTGTTCTCAGTCCCGTTTCAACCACCCACGTGTAGTGCTACATCTGACCTACCACACTAATCAATTGTTAATTCAATCCATAGAGTGACCCGATCTACAAATATTAAAACCAAATTTATTTGGACTGGAATGTGGTACTCATTTTCAATGTACTTTTTTCCCCCCCGAATTGCAAATGTTAATGAGTCTGGCACAAATTGAATGCATTAATGGAGGATTTAGCATCCAGAGTTTTCAGGGTGTTTGAGGAAGAGGTTAGCTGCATTTATTATGCTATCTTGATGTTTGTATAATGCAAGCTGTGTGCTAACTGCAAAATGCTGTAGAGTGCAGGAGAAACAAAACACAGAAGTTAAGTTTCCTGTAAACAATTTATAATGGGAAAGAAATTGCTATAGGAGCAGCAGATTCTGAGACACTAAGAAAAAAGGCAAAACTAGGTCTTGAATCCTGCAAGCTTGTCTATGTACATTTAGTATAATCTGCAAGTCTAAACATAAAGAGGTTGTACATGAGGAAGTGCTTTAAACATGCTATTAGAGGGACACTGAATCCTCTAAGTCCCTTAGGTAATACGCCTTCAGACATCAATGTAGTGCAGAGTGTTTATAAAGCTCTAAGTTTTCTGAAGTGTTATATTACACTCTATTTAGGCTATTTCTTGAGAACCACTGAAACCTGTGGAAAGCTGGATCCTAAACACCAAAAACTGTAAAGTTAAAAAGACCAGACTGTTTATACTCTGAACTATAAATACAGGTATTGAAGAGTGACGTTTTACGTATTCTTAAAGTTTAATAACCTTAGGAGCTGTTTGTAAGTGAAAAACAGAACATGATTTTTATTTGCTGAGTGTCCTTTTAATTTCACAGCGTGCAAATAGCTTTTGATGTGAAGGTTTTGTGCCAAAGGAAGCAAGATAATGGAAGAATCCTTAAATTACATTATATCACTCATGCTACTCTGCTAACATCAGCCATGAGCAAGGAGAGGATAGTAAGCGGAAGATAATAACAAGAAAGAGAGTCTGTAGTGATTACCGCTTAATTCAATTATTGGTTAATTAAATCAAAGCATCAAGAGGAAAAATAATTTGGCTGAAAAATTAATATAACTTCCATCCTTTATTTGATTTGTTGTAGGAAGGAATAAAAGGGGTAATTTAATCACTGACATAAGAAAGTTTCAGTAATTCTTTCAGAAATAAGGAGACCTCAGATGTGAATGAGATAGCAGAAGAAAGCCCAGGGCACACCTGCTAACATGAAAGATGACTGTATGTAAGCATTGTGCTATTTAGAGATTGTTATTTAAACTACTATTGTGTGCTGTGTGAGCTGTGGTATGAACCCTCTGGTCATGTGGATAGTCAGATCAACTATTTATTTCAGAGTAAGCGATGGGAAAAGCCTCAGCAGAAAGAAGAGGGTAGGCTTTATTTCCTGTGATCTGCTTTACTCCTATTTATTTCTAGGCTATCGCGAATTGTCAGCAAAATTTTCACAGATCCCATCGCTGAAGTGCCTGTTGGTATCTGTGAGATTGGGAGTTTCGATTTGTAAGTGGTTAACAATATTCACTGATAAATACTGATATTTACCTGAAGCTAATGAAGCGTCTTTGCCATGAGAAATAGTTTAATAATCCCACACCATTGCATTCCCATGCTCTGACAAAGTTAAAAATGATGACAGGACTTCTTAAGACTTGGGGAAAGATTCTGTTTGCATCTGCGGCTTTTGCTCTTAGTTGTGTTTTCTTCTCCACTTCTCATCACATCTGGAAACTTAGTACTGTAGTGAAAATACCATGCTGGTATTTGGGATTTAATTTTCCGCTTCCACTATAGTCTTGCTTTTCCATCTTTGATTAACCTATTCCACCTTCTGTGGGACAGTTCCACTTTTGAAACTGATACTGACCTTCCCTTTCATCTCTTTCCCTTGCCCGTTGAGAGTGTATGCCCTTTGGGGGAAAATATTTTATTAGTTTTTCTCCAGGGCCTACTGCCGCAGAACTTTTGAGCTCAAATGTGTCCTCTAAGGCCATGCTAATCGACAGCCTGAATTTTTCAATCTGTCCCCTACAGCGTGCAGGAACTAAATCAACACGATGATATTTATAAGGGTGTAAACATAATTACTGAGGGTGTCGTGCATTAACTACCTCTACTAAAATATGTTAGTGTGATAAATTTCAACTAACACTATAACCTTGTTTTGAATATCTGCTTGGTCCTCTTAACCGATGTATAGTTAGTTTGCCATCAATTTTTCTGAGGAAAGCATCGAGCAAGGGGGGTTTTGTTTTAAATTTTGTGTTTGTGGCTAAATGAGGCTGAATAAAACTGTGACTCTCTTATTGTTAGCAACAATCCAGACACCTAGCTGTAGTGAATTGACACAGCTTTCCTTAGTTGATGGAACTACACTGGTCTAGATGCCACATCACGGGACACAGGGCATTTTCTTACTTTTTGTAGCCCACGTGGCTCAGAGATCAGAGCACTAGATCGGCACTTACCACCTTTCTGTGCACAGGCTTCTCCAGTGCCCTCCAATAAATCACTTTGCTTCTCTGTATCCCAGTTCTTCATCTGTAAAATAACGGTAATGGTACTGCTATGTCTTGTAGAAGTTTGGTGTGGATGAGTACATTGAAGACAGTGGCCCTCTCAGATGTGGTAGGAATGGGGACTGTGTAATTGCCCATGAAATAAAGAAATACATATCAAAATAGAAAATCTTCATTGAAGTAGCTTCCTTTGGCCGTTACACTGATAAGCTTCTCAGATAATCTTAAAAGTTCACATTTATGCCAAAGTTATGAGCAATTTCTAGTGTTTTATTGTTTTTGTCTGGGTACTTTTACACGATTGGCAAGCATTAAAGATATAGATATTTCTGGGGTGATGACTATGAGTGCTTACATAATAACTGCTATTTCTGCCTTATTTTTTATGGCAAATAAGGAAATTTTTGTGTTAAAGCGTAAGCGTCAAGAGCATAAATTGTTTTGTGGGGAAACACTTAAGCATTAGCTTTGGCAGTGTCCCAAGTAGCTTTGCTCCAGACCTCTGTGAAGCCCCAGATATCTCCAGAGTGAGTGCATGTGCCATACCTAGCAAATCCATTTGTTTCATTGATGTTGTATATGTGTGAAGAACTCTGTTTGCCTGTTAATCTGCTCCTTTCTTCGTTTTTTCCTTTTATTTGCATATCCTTTAGAACCCCTTCCTGTGAGCAACGTTTCTATCTATGATTACAAACCGTCTCCAGAAACAGGAGTATTGTTTGAAATTCAGTACCCAGAGAAGTACAATGTTTTTACCAGGGTAAATATAAGCTATTGGGAAGGAAAAGACTACCGAACAATGTTGTACAAAGGTAGGAGGAAACTATTCCACTAAAACTTAATGCTAACTCTACTGGAAACGTTTTAAACAGTGGCCTTAGGTGTGTTTTTGACATGTATCAGTTATAATGATTCATATTTCTGGTAATGTGTCTGTTATTATATAATAACTTTTATATCATGAGTAAGGGATGGGTCTTTGAATTGAGCTGGTGGTTCACTTTGGATTTAAACCTACTTCCCATCCTAGTTCTAGCGATGCTTCCATTCTTTTGGATTTTAGAGGAAGACTGGGTGGTCTGGATTTTTTTTTAATCAGTTCTGAAATCACCTCGAGAAGGAATCTCCAGTTTCTGGTGCTTCCAGATAAGCACGTACGCTAAAATCCAAAAAACTTTCACCACTTGTTTTACGTTCCCTGCTGCTGTACGATTCAAAACAAAAGAAAAGGAAAAAGGAAAGAAACCCAAAACTCAGTAGGAAGGACAGAGATACACTTTTGCTTTCTTGATATGCTTGTTGAAATCCCGGGGTGACTTTCTGTGTCAGTTGAAAGCATTAAAAAATTTCCCAGTCTCTTCCCTCTGGCCAAGGTTTCCTCTTTGTTGAATAGCTGATAGGAGAGCTCTGAGATGCCCCAGAGCTGGGAAACCCATTCAATATATCTGGTTCCTGGTGCGAGATTTAAACCTAGTAGCTCTGTATCGCCATACAGTGACACGGTGCTAATAGTACTACACTGTATAGTACTGTCTATTACTGTAGCATTCAGTATCATCCATGAGTTAATAAACCGTGCTGTGTATTATAAATTTCAATTTTCTTAAAATAATCTAATTAAAATCATTCCATCTAACAATGTAGACAGTAAGTCTAAACAATTTAAACAACCAATCTAACCATCTAAAAAATCTAACAAGAGCAAATTCTTTCTTTTTTTGTTTATAACTGAACTCCCTTTTGCCCTGCAGTATAGTTTAAGCATAGCATCTGTCTCAGAGATGTAAATGGGACTGTCCTATAGAAAGCATCCTAAGAGGTGAGAAAGGCACCTGCATACTCTGCGGGCCCTGAAACTCTGATGATTTAACATTGCGTAGTGGCAGTAAAATGTCTTTGAGCAATCCAGTAGGTGCTGGATTGAATTTTAGGCGCTGATCTAAGACTCCCGAAGTAGAAGTCTGGTCGCTGTAAGCTCTCTCCAAAGTCAGCAGAGGGAGATATGCACCTCCAGAAGGAGGTCAGAAAATTTTGGAGTCTCTTTGCTTCAATACAGAGTGGGGCTAGGAATCATGTTCTCGATACTGTGAAGTGCCAGAAGTTAGGAAGGATGATTCTGCATTATAGCACAAAACATAGGTGACCCCTTTTCGGAGAGCAAAAAGGATACCAGCAGTAATTTTTGTCTTCCACAGCTTCCACAAAGTTCCAGGGGCTGTAATGCTGCAGCTGAGGCTGCTGATAAATTAAAATGTCAACCTGAATTAAGAGATTCACTAATCGACTTGCACATCCCTTCCCATAGCCAAATAGCCCTAAGCAACTTCTCTTCAGCCCACACGTGTACTGATGGTGGACGTGAGCTCAACTCTCAGTACTGCAACTTGCACTTAGGTGCGTAGCAGATGGTCCTTTGAGCATCTACCCCGAATGTTGTGCCTCAGTCAGCAAAAGACCAAGGAGGCTTTTGTGTGCAGCTGTTAAAGGCCTGCAGAAACTGTCAGATGCTCTTTGAGATATTCAGTGTCACGTGGAACAGGTTGCCAGATTCAGTTCTCTTTCCTGTGAGAAGTGGTTCATGTTTCTTGTGATGGTTTTTGTTTGGTTTTTAGTTGGGTTTTTTGGGGTTTTTTTTTTTTTTTGGTAGCAAAGTGGCTTTGACAGCCAGGAAAAATGTTGGCAAATTGAATTATTAGAATTTCATGTCTCAGACCAGGCTGAGCAATGTTTAAACTTCTGAAACACTGCCAGTTCAACACACGCAGTTGTATTATCAGAAAGTGAAAATTTGATGCATTTTCTTCTTTTTTTCATTCTTCTTTTCTTTTTAAACCTTCTGCAGATTTCTTTAAAGGTAAAACAGTTTTCAATCACTGGCTACCAGGTATATGCTACAGTAACATCACATTTCAGTTGGTATCAGAAGCAACCTTCAACAAAAGCACACTAGTGGAATACAGTGGGGTCCAGCATGAGCCCAAACAGCACAGAACAGGTGAAGAAAATTATTACGTACCATTTACTTCAAGTCTGTATGACTGCTTTGCTTTCTGCCGTGGGGAGGGGATTGATCCCACAGAGAGGAGAGTCTGTGTGGGACCAGTCCTGGGAGCTGCTCCTGGCCAGAAGTGTGGGCTAGCTGCGGCTAGTACATAGGGTTATGTGTACAATACAACGCAAAGGAAGATTTTGATGAGTGTTTCTGTTATAAAGCTTTCTTCTTAGAAAATAAATTCTGCTTCGCATGAGATATCCAAGGCCTTGTGCTAGGAATTAGTTTTTAAACCACAGGAATAGCTGCAGTAAGTGTACTATTGATTGGTCTGTCTCCTTGCGCAGTGAATCACAGCTAAACTGTTGGAGAAGACCTTCCTCATTGCGCAGTCTTCCATCACGGAGAAGAACGCCATAGTCGCCCCACTTGGCGGACAGTTTACACCCTGACGCATGAACTTTTAATTTCCAAGACAGCAGCATTGCAAAAGCTGAAAATTGCTTTTGTTCAAGGTCCATAACTAATTTAATTTGGTCCTGGGATGGTGCCCAAAACTTTTCTGTTAATCTGTTGGAGCACAGACATTTTCCAGGGTCCAAAGTGAAACGAACCAGTGGTAGAATCAAAAGACCAAATCTTCAGATGAATACACTGATGTTGGTTCATTGCCTCGGACAGAGCAAAACCAACTGATGCCAGCTGAGTTCTGTCCTGAGGATCCTAAATACAGTTATTGAGATATTGAACCATAAGAATGCAACCAATAGGATCACATTTTTCTTTCCTGCTGCTCTCCCATCTCTCATTCTTTGCACTAACTGCAACAAGATTGTAGTGACTGGTTTTCTAATAGTGGCTGTGGCTGGGATAGGGGAGGTGAACAAATTAGTGTGTTGTAAGGTGCCAGCTTAAAAGGTGCCAATAAAAATTGTTTGCAGAGGCTACTCACACTGACTGTGTGTAAGGGCTGACAGACAAGCAATTGCAGTGAGACAGACAAAATGCCGTGTGTTCCCCTCCCGGCTTTAAGTTGAAGTAACTTATTTGCATGCCAGAATCTTGTCTTCTGGAGACCCAAATCTTAAGATCTAGCTTTCACAAGTATTAAAATTTAAGCTGATGTTTAATGCTTGTGAAAAGGTGACTTCTAAAAGCATATGGAAAGGCCTACAGCAACGTGAAGGTCATACTTTTTAAATATGAGCTATGCCATATATTGGTTTTGCATATGTTTTCAATTCATTTCTACAGAAGTATTTTTTTTCCATGAGCAAGATCTTTCTGGAAGACACAATAAAATAAATGAAGATCCACTCTTACAAATTCATACTCGAGTAGCCTTGCTGCTGTAATAACACTGTGAAGTCTGATTTGCTGTGACTTCACATCTACTTTTCTTCCTGGTGTTCTTGAATCGTGATTCTTCCGTGAATTTACACTCATCTTGATCCCACTAGAATCACTTCTGCTTTTAGTATATGTGAGGTAAGGGAGAATCTGAACAAGTTATTTCAAAATATTCCTAGATGCATTGTTTTTCTGCAGACAATATTTCTCTGAGGAACTAACACATCGTAAAGGTGCACAGAACATACTTATTAAAATACTAACTCTTGCTTCTCTTTTAGTTCCTTACCCACCTCGAAACATTTCTGTTCAGATTGTGCCGATCAACAGAAACAACTGGGAAGAGCACAGTGGGAATTTTGCAGAAGAATCATTCATGGGACCACAAGAAATCATAAGGAAAGAAAAACTTAGCCATTTTTCTGACAACCCACCTGAAATTCCAGCAGCGAACACGTCTGCAGCCTGGCCAGACTACCGCTATAACAGCACTGAGTATGAAGCCACGTCGCAGCCGTACTGGTGGTCTAACGAAGCTGAGTCGTCAGAGGGTGAAGAGGAGTTTGTCAATGCAGTTTCCAGTGATTACGAGGCCAATGACGTCAACATGTCTGGAAAACTTACGCCAGAGCCCCCTTCCTTCCTTCCTGTACAAATGGTGCTGACCTGGTTACCACCAAAGCCACCTACTGCGTTTGATGGTTTCCATATCAATATTGAAAGGGAAGGTAAAACAGAGCCTTATACCCTTTTCATACCTCTTTTTTTTTTTTTTTT
>VZSC01013310.1:109320-149885 GCA_013398225.1 Steatornis caripensis | reverse complement strand
TTTTTTTTTTTTTTTTTTGTAATTCCATTGGTGGATTGTTTCCTCTACAAATTATTAATTACCTAGTACTGTGCTTCAGAGGACTTTGTTAGATCTCCTGTATTTCTGGAGACATTTCTTACGTTGAGTAGCACCTAGTTCTGTCTGATCTTCATAAAAGTAAGGGGGGAGAGGGGTAAATCACAGTTTGTAACTCTCTTTTGTTAAACAAGATTTATACTGTTGTACATATTGCTGCACTGTATACACTGCTGTTATCGTAAATCCATTCTTGTATCAGAGAAAGGAGAAACGAGCTGACAGAAATTTGAGACAAAGTGTAGGTGCATTATACCATGTGGTTTTGTCTGCCACTGAGAAAGGTTCTCAGGGGGACCTTGGCTGGAAGAGGCATAGAGAAAAGATATTCTAGGTTCAGATGAACGTTTTTTCTCAGAGGACAGCTGCCAAACATATTCCTTAGGCCACAAGGAGGCTGTGGTGGAGAATGAGGAGACTTTTCAAGTGATGGAGCTACAAGAAAATCCCCATGTTGCTTAAAGGTTTTCTGGTTTAAAATCTATTTTATACAAATGAATTTTATTTCCTGACAAGCAGTTTTAATAAGCCTTCCCACGAATGAAGGCAAATACTGGCTTTTGCAGAATAAGAATGCAATAGATAGAAAATTGGAAGCTCCTTTGCTTCTTTGCCATGCTGTTTTTCACTTGCACAGTCATGGCAACTCTATTTTATCATCCTTTCTACAGAATGAAAATTTGGCCTGGGTTTATTGTTCCTCTACACCTATACTGCGACCTTGGTCATTAATTACTCTTGTGCTGATGGCAAGAAATAAAACTACCCACATAAATCTAGTCCTTTTGGATACCTTTTAATCCCAAAGCAGAAACAGTATTAGGATTTCTGATATAAATCATTTTCTCAGTGGCTGGAGCCTTTCAAATTTCAATTAATCCACACTTTTTTTCTCCCCTGATTTAGAGAACTCCACAGAATTTTTGACAGTAAGTGAGGACACTCACAAATTCATTGCTGAACTGAAAGAACCAGGAAAATATAGGTTGTCTGTAACAACATTTAGCTCCTCTGGCTCTTGTGAAGTTCGGGGAAGTCAATCAGCGAAAACACTGAGCTTTTACATCAGTAAGTATCTCAACAAATCTGTCTTTCTTCCAGGCCAATGTAAGTTTAATGTACAGAGTTTGACCACTGTGGCAACTGTGGCATCTGCTGCAGAACCAGAAGAGTTTGGTCTTCTGGAATTCCCTGTGCCAGCGAAGGAAATCTAGTGCAAATGTGTTGCAGGATATGTGTAGTATCCAGCTTGGTGGACCTTCATTGTGCTGTCTTGGCAGAGCTAAGAACTGAAAGCAGGTGAGGTATTTCATAGAGTCATTGTCCAGTGTTCAGAAGTGGCTCACTGAAACAGGTTCCCCTCTTGCATCTTTCAAAGAGATGATTTAATTCCGAGAATTAGATCGGTAGTTACAGAGAGTCTTGAAAATACTTAACTTCCTTACTCCTGGAGGCTGTATGTACTGGGTTAGGGATGAAGGGCATCTCAGGCTGAGAGTGTGGGAACTGCGCAATTAAACACTGAACTCTGAAATTACGTGGTCTCTTGAGAGAACACAGGGCAAATTACAATAGATTAAATAGTTCGGCCTGCTAAATTCAGAGGGGGAAAAGTAATTTATTATTTCCCTGTAGAATCCCAGGGTTTCTTAAGTGAAGGTTTCATAAAAGACAAAGTAATAATACACCACTCTGTAAACCAATACCATGACTGACAATTAGATCAGCAAGTGAGACAGGTGTAGTAATTCAGATTATTATCCTTCTGATGGCTGTGGTCGCCTTTGTACCTTTTCTATAAAAGGAAATAGATATAGCCCTCAAAATGGCCATACAATGAGAATAGGGGAATACTTGTAGCACTACGTGATTTTACATGTAGGAGGATAGTGTCTCCCCCGAATCATGAATGCTGCAGCAAGACACAGTAGCTAAGGCTGGCAGAAATACTCATAGTAAAAGGAAATGTACTCAAATACTTAAGTACATTACTAATAAAAATTGTGTCTTTAATACCTCATAACATTTACAAATCCTAACTATTTAGGCTTAAATTCATCATAATGCTTGACTGCATGCGGCTGATTTCCACTGTCAATCCTGTGTTTTTAACAACTTTATAGTTGGAAGAAACAGTACTTGGAAAACAGAGAGAAGAGGAAACAGCGCATGAGAGAAAGGGTCTCTGCTGTTGTAATTTCACTGTCCTTTGGTTTTCTTTAGGAATGGTTGTTAGACAGCTCTATTATATGGAAAGAATTAAAGAGTATATAAGTATACAAGTATACCAAATAAATTATGTAGCATTGCTATTAGTACCAAATGTTATTCCATTTTACAAGGTGTGACTTATTTCCATGAAGCAATATGCGATACGGTGTCCTCCATGAAGTCTACTAACTGGAGACAGAGACCTGAGAGAAATGAGAAAATGTTAGTCCAAAGTATAGGCGTATGGATTGCTAGATTAAGGATGAACTTGAATCTCATTGGGTATAAAGTATTAAGATGTTACAGGAGTGTAACAAATATTTTCATTTTACATGTAACACATGAGAACATTTGGGATTTGGGTTTTATTGGTTGGTTTTGCAGGCTTTTAGAACCAGATGAATATTCTTGGCAGTTGTCCTATGTATTCTGTCACACACAAGATCCTTAGTATTTTAGATAGATTTTATGTGTATTTCTGCTAGTATGCCAAATCTGAGATGTGCACAAGTACTCTTAAGGTGAAGTTGCTTTTCCGTTCCTCTTTGTGAGTCTGATCAAGTAGGATTTTTGTGTGAGGCCTACAGCTCTGGGCTGTGACATGAGGTGGCTCAGTTCCCTTAATGCGAATGCTGAAACAACTTCTGAATAGTAAGAGCTACGCATAATATCTACTGGATCTAGAGACTAATCTAATGATCTAATTCATCTTTTACCTGAATAGGTGTGGGTCTGCTGTCATGAGGTAATTTTGCTTATAGCTTCAGTCTTAGCTTATCCTTGTAGCACTCAGTCAGTGAATCACCCTGTCAGATTACTGGCTTGTATTACACGACATTGTTGTTGCATCCAGATAGCAGTATGGATTGTCAGATCTATAGGCTGATCTCACACCAGATTCTTGCTCTGGCATTTGTTTTATTTTCTCAGTGAACGTAAAGTACCATTAGAATTGCGTGAAGGAAGGAATGTCAAGGAGAAAGCTGTCACAAGCGTCACTTAAACGCAACAAGGAAAGTTGACAATTCTAATGAAATTTGAAATTTTGACCAAGTCTAGCTGACGTTAATTTCCAAATTGTTATTTTATCTATATTTAAGCCTGTGTTCCCTACCAAGTGCTTCAAAAAGTCTGATGGAGAATGAGATTCTTCACTGTGGTAACGTCTGTGAACTCGATTTTCATGCTTCAAGGCTGTAGTATGCTTGAATGGTGTGTTGGTATGTGGAGAGGTGAAAATTTGTGTGCTTATCCTTTAATATTTGTCAATAGTCTGTACATTATTGGATATCACTGCTTTCCTTGGAAACGTTTCCTTGGAGCAAATCTGATACTGCTGGGTGGTTTCTGGTAATAGAGAATACTGGAACCTGAATTTTCAGACGGTGATGTTTGTCTCATCATCTCCCGCTCTGCTACAGGTGCAACTGCACTGGCCACAGGCTGTTTCCCAGGGGCTGCCATCTTCGCTGCCTGAGGGCTGTGGAGACGGACAGCTGTCAGTCCAGCCTCTTTCACTGGTAGTAAATATCCCATGAAAGAAGGACGTTTTGACATAAATGCCTCAAATGCATAGAGTGGCTTCCTCAAATGTGCTTTTGGGACATGTCCCAGGCCCCACAGGTGAATGGATAGAAGAGCTCACTGAAAAGCCCCAGCATGTGACCGTGACGGTGCTAAGCTCCACTACTGCCCTAACATCTTGGACAGCATCACAAGAGAGCGGCGGCAACAGCACCATCGTGTCTGTGGTCTCCCTGACCTGTCAGAAGCAAAAGGAAAGTCAAAGGCTTGAAAAGCACTACTGCACTGAGGTAAGTGGTGGAAGCTGGAGCCTTTTCAAATACAGGAAAAAATTGCTAATCATCCTACTCATGCTACTACATGTAATCATCATGCCCAAGGGCCCTGTCAGGCTCAGGGCTGCAGAGCACAGCGGTAGGTGCTCCCTTCTAAAGGGACACAGCTGGTGCAGAGTGGAGGGCAGAGCACAACATCCAGGAATGGAAGTGTGCAGTAAACCATAGTAGTGTTAAAACTGTATTTCTGTTGGAGTGACTGTGGCCAGTCCTTTGTTCAAGCTTGAGATTTATGTTGTACCCTTTGAGATGTTTTTGTGGCAGTAGGCAAAATGATGCCATATATTAACACTTAGGTGTATGTTGTAATCCATTTATAGTAAGCAAAGTGCTCACATGCATGATTATCGTCAAACTTGCATAAATTCTTTCTTAAATTTCCTACATATGAGTACAGAAGCTGACTAAACTTTCTGGAAGTTTAGAGGTGATGAGAAGTCAGCTTTTCTTTTCATCCATAAAAAAAATATATCAGCACTGGGAAGTAAATAGTAATCTAGACCGCCTGTGATTTGGATGGACAACAATTCTTCAGAGCTGCTGCATGGGATGTGTTTATAATGATCAATAATCCTGAACCACAAAATACAGTAGTTTTCTGTTTCTTGAAACCCTTAGTGAGTGCCAACCCCATGTAAGATCCTGTGGCTATGATGGAGGCGTGTGGCTTCAATTAGAAAGGGGGTTTAGCCCACATCTCAGTTACCTTACCGAGATGCTGATAAAGCCATTTTCTGAGCAGTGTCACAACTTTTGTCCGGCTCCCTAAATGTGTGTGATGGCGGAGTCGGCAAGGTACTGCAGTGCTGCCCTCCTGCACCCTCAGCTTCCCCACGGGAACGGGAGGAGACCACTAATGCTCCCGGTAAAACTTCACCCCCTTCAACTCTGGGATTGGCCCTGCAAGATAATTAATACAGGGAGTCTGCATCCTTTAAAAATATCTTTTAAAATGAATCTTTGTCAAAATGTTTTGAGTTTTATTCCAAGGTTGTCCGTGAACTTAAATGTTTGGAAGTGTCTTTAGGTGACAATTTGAGAATTGGTTTTCAGGATCAGCTTGTAATCTCCTTGAGTTATTGTCCTTTCATTTATTAAAAGTGCAGTCATTACGTCAGGAAGCAAAACAATTCAGTGCATGATTATAAACCAAAGATAGCAAGTATATGCGTATATGATTAAAGTAAATAATACAAGATTCATCTGCAAACTCAAAAACGAGTACCTAAAGCTAATCTGTGAATAAACAAGATATCTGTAAAAGTAAATGTGTGTTTATTGCAAGTAGATAGAAGGGTCTAAATACAGTTATTTGTTTCTTTTTGTTATTACAAATGCTCGGACCACCTCTAATCAAATTTTATCAGTTTATTATACCTGGAATTATTAATGTCTGTTGGTTTGAATTCTCCTTGACAAGCTGAAAAGAGAAATAATGGTTTAAGGCTGGGCTGGCTATTAAAAAGATGACAGATGCTCTCTGTTAACCCTTTCCTTCCCCAGAAGGGGAAGGGAAAGAGAAAAGGGGGAGAGGCTTATGGTTTAGAAAAAATAAAAGTTTTAATAAAACAATAACAAAAAGGTATAATAATAATAGTAGAAAAATAATAGAATATACACAAATATATAAAAACCCACTCAGCGACAGGACCAGAGGCAACAGGCACAAACTGGAGCAGAGGCAGTTCCACCTGAACATGAGGAAGAACTTCTTTACTGTGAGGGGGACAGAGCCCTGGCACAGGCTGCCCAGGGAGGCTGTGGGGTCTCCTTCTCTGGAGAGATTCAAAACCCGCCTGGATGCGTTCTTGTGCACCCTGCTCTGGGGGCACCTGCTTTAGCAGGGGGGTTGGACTGGATGATCTCCAGAGGGCCCTTCCAACCCCTACCGTTCTGTGATTCTGTGAATATTGAGCTCCCCCGATGACAATCACATCACCTGGACACTGCAGGGCAGGTCCTGGGAAAGTCCCAGACTGGGCTCAGCAGCAGATGGGAATTGGATTCAGGGACATACGCATTGGGATCGAAGGCAGAAGAAATGGACAGAGTCGTCCTCCGTTGCTGGCCATAAAAGAAGAGAGCTTGACTCTCATGATCCCTCAGCTTTATACTGAATATGACACGTATGGGATGGAATATTGTGTTTGACCAGGGCTGGGTCACCTGTCCAGCCTGCTCCTGCCTGCACGAGAGTCGGAGGTGTGACCCCACTCTTTGATTTCTGGTGTTTAAGAAGTTTAGCAGAACCAAGGAGTGACCTTGGTTTCTGTAGGAATAAGTATAAGCAAGAGACTTTCTGCATACTATTCGTACCATTACTCCAGCACTAACTATAAACATCGAGTGTTATCACTCCTAGAAGCAGACGCTGTCTGAACAACACGCTGTTAATTTCAGAGAGCACAGCCTCTTAGAAGGGACTTAACTGAAAAGTAAAATTACTAAAAAGAAAACTTGTTCTGTCCAAGCTCAAACCAGGACCTGGGGAAAAATTCAGTGCAGGGTTCTATCCATGTCTACCATTGTGTGTGATTTAAAAGTGATATAGCTTTCCAAAGCAGCTGTTAAAAGACAAATTCCCTTCCTCAGTAAGTCTGTGCTGGCACTGATGTAGTCACGTGCGTCGCAGTAAAACACCAGTGCAAAGGTGGCTGTGATACAAACCTTCGAAAGGTTGCAAAGAAACTATTAGTAGAAAATACCAGCCTGCAGTTCTGGAAGGAGTGCATGAAGTCCTTCCCTCAGAGCTGCTCTGTGCGTTTGCTGTTAGCTGACTCTTCAGGAGATAAGACTTTTCATATTGAATCAGACCAGGAATCACCTGGTCAGGCGTTCTGCCTCCAGCTCTGGCTGATAGGTGGTGTGCCGCAGCAGAAATGTTCATGGTAATGTTTCACACTGAAAAGAAAAATCACAAGGTCCCTGAGTCAGGTTTTGTAGTGCTGTGCAGGAGAGATGAGAGAGAGTAATTCCTGTCTGATTTCACCATGCAGTCATTGAACACTTGCATCCAGAAGACAGCTTTCCCATAACACTGCCTTCAGCTCACATAGCTGCAGATGAATCATGTGACTGATGAAAAACCTCAGGCTTTTATTGAAAACACGCTGGCTAAATACTCCAGCCTGAATAATATCACCTGAATATGAATAATGTAGCCTGAGTATTTCAATAAACTTTGACAGTAGGAAAGAGTGGGTCTGCAGTGTGACAGCTGACCTTACGCAGCAAGGCAAATACGATTCTCTGAGGCAGATCGTTTGTCAAGTCAGTCTTGACTGCTTTCACAGTTTTGCCTTTCAGGCTTAGTGAATGGAGTGGTAGCTGCTGATGCCGTGTCTTCAGAATCATGCCTTTTGTAACTGGAGCAGTTCATGTACGGTCTCAATCTTCTTTTAATTAACCAAGTAAATACCTCATATCTGATGTATTCCCCTCCTATTAGGTGAATTCAAGCAGCAGCCTCATTGAAAATCTTGTTCCTGGTGCCCAGTACCAAGTTGTTGTTTACTTACGGAAAGGACCATTGGTTGGACCGCCTTCTGATCCTGTTACATTTTCTATTGGTAACCCGTGCATCTACTGTTTGAGAAGTGTTTTGTTTTTAAATATATGTAGTGTATTCATTAAGCCCTTGAGCCCATGAAGGAGTACAAAATTGTCATGTCAGTTATTTTCAATGTAATGAACACTTATTGAGAATATTTTCTTTGCATTGTCTAGCCCATTACTGAGGTGGGGTAAATATTCCTTCGGTGGAAGATAGCTATTTTACGTTTAAATGTTAAGATATATTACCAAACCTAACTAGACACCGCTTATGGTCAGGATTCAACACAGAGGGCCCTGTGGAAGGAACTGTCTTCACCCTTGCACGCCTGAATTGTCTCTAGCAGTGCTCATGATCTATGTCATTTAGGATGGGAGTCACCTCACTTAGGTGTAGCCAGCCTGAGCTGCAGGTGGTCTGTGATGCATGGAGAGATGTGGGCATTTCCTAGAGGTGACTCATTCCCACTATCCTATGCAGTGTGTGAGACCCCTGTTATGACATTTGTTGCAAATGTGCTTAATGAAGGACATAATGTGTCCCAGTCTGAAGGCCACAGTGCTGAGTCAGGAGAGCTGGCTTATCTCCTATTGTACTACATGACCATCACCAGCTTCAGTTATCTATGCCTTGATTTTCTTGAGTTTAGCGGTGGATCTTGATGTTCTCTGCTTTGAGATTTGAAGATAAGAACCCTCTGAGACCTAGAGTAACGTTTTCAAGAATGTGGTTTTATGGCCAGCAGCCAGAGCTGCTGCCCCTATGTCTGTAATTCAGGGTTCCACTGGGCTCCTAAATAGTCACTTAGGGTAGAATTCAGTATCTTTTCATTCCAGTAGCATTTATTTTGTGAAGATCACCACTTTAACAAAATATATTAAGAAGAGAAAGGGCAAAGAGAAAGAGATTCAGTGTATGGAATTCCATTTGTAGATAAATATTTAACCTGAGTCACCCAGCTTCTCCTTTTGACAAACAGTCTGCCTTATGGGAGAGCAGGTGGCTGAAAGCTAGAGGTCTTCAGTGTTTTTCATTCTGCTTCCTCTCTGTGATGTAGGGAAGAAAGTGAAACAGAAAAAGTTAACCTGTTAAGAATTGAATCCTTAAATGAAAGCAAATATGTGGAATAGTTGATATGGTGAGAGCCTTTTCATTCTAGGCAGCCTCATTATATATTTTCATAAATTGGGTCTGAATAAAAATTTGAAAAGAGGGCATGGTATATTTCAGTAAAGGAAAAAATAGTAAGTAAAAAGTATGTATACTTTATTACTAAAATCTCTATCATTGGACAATTTCTTAAAAAGGCTTTTGATTTTCTTTCTCGCTGTAGTTACTTCAGAAATCTGCAAAATTCTATTTTCATTTGAGAATGTAAAATCATATATTCCCAAAGTAAATAATTTCCTTCATTTTCTCCACTTTTGTGTGGCCTTACAACCATAAAAGTTTCTTACTAAAATTGAAATGGCAATCAGTTTCTAAACAAAACATCTCACGTTTCTTATTATAAAGGAGATCTTTTTATGAAGTAAAACAACAGTTATATGAGTTTTCATTTCATAGCAAGATATTGAATTCGATATTAAAATAGTAGAACTGCAAAACAAACTGTGCTGTGAAATTATCAGTGGAGGTTAATGGTGAATGAAACTGAAATAAGACAAAATACACTTTTGAAAGTGTTGAATTCTCCCTGTGATTATCCTAAGCCTCACTTTCACTGGGTGAGCTTTAGCACTTTAGAGAAAGCAAAGAAAAGATGCGGTAAATGATTTATGAAGTGAAAGGCTGTCATGTGCTAACATGGACTGAAGTAATCTGGGTCCTGGTCTCAGCTCTGACCCAGCATGCAATAGCTGGGGCTCTGCAACCCTTACAATTGTTAGCAAAGTACTTATTTAAGTAGCCTCAGTTAAGTCACAAAGAATAATTGCTTTCCAGACAAGCAAACGGTTGGAGAAGTTGACCCTTATGTGACATTTTTCAAATCATTTGACTTCTCTTTCCCAGTGTCCTCATCTGTGAGGCAAGAATAGCAATACGTGACACCACCTTTAGGTTCCTCAGGGAAGGAGGACTAGACATAAAAACTGTTCTTTCTCATAGCCTTTATCTTCCAAAGTGTTACAGCTTTTGATGCTTCTGTTTTTGAGCAACTTGAAATATCTCCTAAATGGCCTGATTTTCGAAGTAGAATGGAAACCTCCATTTGTGAGAAATCAAGCCCTCTACTGTATCTCAAGCTAAGCAGCCAACACCAAGTAGCCTCTAATCGTTCCTAAAAAAATAGAGGTAATGAACTGGAGAACAAATGCTGAAAAAATGGTATTCCACTGCTTTTGACAAGGAAGCTGTTGGCAATTAAAGTCAGGAACAAACCAGAAATAGGTAGAACTTGGTTAAGGAAAAGTATTGTTTTAAAGTAAAGTAGAACTGATAACGCACACATTACTAACCACGGTTTCTGGTTTATAGTGCCCACTGGAATAAAGGATCTGACGCTTTACCCTTTGGGACCTACTGCTGTGGTTTTGAGCTGGAACAGACCTTTCCTTGGGGTGTTCAGGAAATATGTTGTCGAAATGTTTTACTTCAACCCATCAACGATGACCTCTGAGTGGACAACCTACTATGAAATAGCAGCAACCATCTCCTTAACTGCCTCTGTGGTAAAGTGACCATTACTGGCTGTTGCTTCCCCATGCCTGTGTGGCCGTGGCACCTTGTGACCTTTCTTTGCCCAGCATTCCCCCCGAATATGTTTATATGTCTTTAAGCCTGGCACATTTTTCCAGGCAAAGCAGAGAAAACGGCCAGGATGCTAGAGGCATTTTCTGTTCTAAAGAAAGGGAATGCCAGCTGAACCATTCTAAATTTAAGCAGAGCACCGAGATAGGACGTGAGCCTCTTTTTTGTTGACAAATGGGCATGTTCAACAAGTCCAGAGGCAGCTTCAGTTTGTGGGTCTGTTTGTCAGTCAAGGCTTAAAAAAATTCCATCATCTCCTTGGGGGGAGTAGTCCAAAGCCTTATCTACATAACTAATATTGATAATATGGATTTGGGGCTTGCGGGCTAGTCTTACAGTGTGCTGTCTGGAAAGCTTAGCTGCAGAGATGCTCTTGTGAAAGTAGCTTTCGTGTTTCTGAAGCTACAAAGATGTATGCCAGGATTTCAGCTGGGTGAAGACTGGTCTTTTGAAGAACACACACGCATGCACGCATCTTTGTGAGACTGGATATTCGGCAGAAATAAAGTGAAATTTTCCTCTTCCTTTCCATGTATTCCTAGAGGTGAACAGGTTTTATTTACTTTGCCATAGCACAAGACAGTAAGCAATTTTAGCTGAAATGGGTTGTTTAGAAAGTTATGAGTATGCAAAAAGGATAGCAATAACTTTTGCTGCCTGTGAGAGCCATAGTGATTTGCGGTAATTGATTTGCATAATACCATTTGTGGAGTCATTTTGCTACAATGGCTTAAATGTAATTGGGTACGTGGCTGTAAATCTAGCACGCAAATCTCCAGGGAAATTAAAAACAAAAATAACCTGCGAAATGAGTAATTAATATCTTGTAATCATGACTCGGCACAATTAGGTTAATACCTGAGTGATCCGAGTCACCTTAGAAATAATGCCATCTTCCAGAGTTAAGATGGTCCATTAGAAAATGAGATTATATTGTCCCTTACTTTTGCAAATCCTGTTCAAGGAAGCCCAAGTTGGAATTCCTTTGTCTGAATTTGTCTGAAATGCAACAGTGCTATATCACAGCAAAAGTGAACATTTCTTAAACAATAATTTTAAAGAGTAAGTTTGAATTAGAAGAAGAGTGTCTCCCTGTTTTCTGTCATGGCATTTAACATACAGGTAGGTGTCGGTGAATTTTTGTTTGGGTTCTCTGGCGGTGCTCCAGGATCCCACCATGTCCAACAAATTTCCCTATGATCTAGCGACATCTCTGAGTGGTGTATTCTGGAGCAACAGCATCAATCTGAGTGAGGAAGCAGGGGAATCAAAAATCAAACTATCTGACAGCTTAGGTCAAAAATTATTTCCTGAAGGATTATCACTTGGTGAGAACTTTTGGAACTGAATTTGCCTAGTTACTTTGATCATTTTGTGCTCTGCATCTTACTTTAAAATTGTCAAAACAATGTTGATGATGTCAATATTACACCATGTCAGAAGAAGTCCAAGCACCTTCAAGGTTTTGGTGTTCATTGGATACAACTTTTTCTAAAAAGTGTAAAGAGAATAGACCACGAACCTTATAGTTGGATTGCCTTGTATTATCTGGGAAAAAAAGGCCACTGCAAACAGCAGAGATCTGTAAAAAAAGCCATTTCTAATTTATTGGAAATGTTCATTATTTCCAATTTGCTCTCATTTTGAATTTTTGAAATATCATTAGGCTTTTCATTTAGACATAAAATTAAATATTTTAAGTGTTTTGTGCTGTCATTGGAAGTATTTGAATTTTAACTTAAATATTACATATGACATTGCAATATAAAGTACATTGCATTTTAAACTGCATTTATATCTCATTTGTATTTATATATGATTTATATCTCATTTAAAAGTCATTTATGTTTCATTCGTATTTCATTTATAATAAAGGATCATACAAAGTGAAATACACTTTGAAGATTGAAAAAAAAAGTTTCTTGAAGTGACAATATCTGAGTCAAAAACATTGTTTCTATTTTATCCTCAAAACCCATTTAATCAAAATAGAAAAGCCTACATTTTCCAGTTAAATATTCTGCCTTCATCAAATCAGAGTTTTGTGATGGAAGATCGCTCCTCAGGAATCGTTGTCACCTCCCTGGAAATCAATGAGAGGTTCCCGTGGCGGGTAGGGCCTGGGACCGTGTGCACGTGGGTAACCAACAGAGCAGTTGCAACCATGTTCTCTCTCACTGCACAGATTTTTGAATAAATTGAAATCCCAAAGTACAGAGCTTTCCACGGGAGCAAAGAGTGGGAGCTCAGTATAATGGTCCCATGCATAGGCACTAGGTTTATAAATACGGTTGTATTTTATAGTCACACCTCATGCCGGTGAATTTTCTCCTGAGCTGCTGTTTGTCTTTTGACATTTTACAGAGAATAGCTAACCTGCTGCCTGCTTGGTATTACAATTTCCGGGTCACCATGGTGACTTGGGGGGACCCAGAGCTGAGCTGCTGTGACAGCTCCACCATCAGCTTCATAACAGGTAAGCAGCCGCCTGAAAAGACCACTGTGGAAATGCTCCCTGGAGCTGAGGTGCAGGGAAAGTCTGACTTGGATGTTGAGTTTCATCTGCAGATACTTGCAAGTTAGGGTATTTAACGGCTAAGTTTTGCGTCATGGTTTTTTAAGGAAAGCTCTGAGGTCTGCTTTAAATTAATATGTATCATTTTCCTATGCAAAGCACAGTATTTGATTACTCTGTTCCAGTCCTCCATCAGCTGAACGCAGGGCTCTGGTGAGGGCTGGTGATCCTGCTTGCTTTTTGTGACAGTGTATGTTTTAGACATTGAGAAGTTAATGGGTAAATAGTAATGTGAATTCTTAGGCTTGCTAATGTTATGAAACATTTTTCAGTATGTTTGCGAAGTTTCCAAATACTTTTCCCTTCTTGTTCCCCCTCCCAGTAACCCACAGGTCACACGGCGACTGCACCTTAGCTAACGCGGAGTAGAGTTCTGCACTCTCAGGCAGACCGAGGCAAATGTTCGGTAGCGCATTGTTCTTGTCCTCCAGCTTTGCCTTTTCTGCTGGGTGTTTTTTGTGCGCACACAGTAAGGAGGGAGAGGTGCTCCTGTGATCAAGGCATTGCACCCATGCTTGGTAGATTGCCCTTGGGGAACTGTGTGGTGCTGGCAAGTAATTCGTAATCCGTATTCTCATCCGCAGTAAACTGATATAACCGCATGGGTCACCCTCTTCCAGTTGGCTCCAGCTTTGGGTTTAACACACTCCGTTGTCCCTTGTCAGATACTTCAGGTTCGAATCTTCAGTGTGTCAAACAGATTAGCTGGAGAGGGAACTCATACCAGAGCTCCTGTTAGAGCCTTGTCACGTGTTCCTAGCATCCAGGCTGGTTAAGTCAAAGTTCCCTATTGAATCATTTTGCTTTTATGCAACGCTGTTTAGTTCACCTTGCAGAAGGTGATTGAAAGCAGTAAATAATTCAGATGAACCATGAGAGGAAATAAAGTATGAGTTGCTGTTCTTTTCCAGCTGTAGAAATAAAATTGCAAGGAAAATCAGCCAACGAGGTCCCAGTCACTCCCTCCAAAACAGATACGAGCCTAGTCCCGTATTTTCTTTTAGATGAGAGGCTAAAAGGGTATAACTGAGGAAGGAATGGAATAAGACCCACTTGCAATGATGATTAATACAGTGCCTGTGCTCGACAGAGCCATGACAGATAAATTATCAGTGGGTTAAGCCCTAGCTCCACTGGAGCCAGCAGAAACCCTCCTGTTCTGAGATACCTGATCCCAAGCTACACGGCCAACAAATTCTGCTTCTTCTCCAGCGTATTAGAAACTCATAGCACTTACTGGGACCCTGTGAAGGGTCTCCAGGGATATTCATTGTCCTTTGGCGTCAATCAGCTTTTCTGTAGCACGATAAGGAAGCAATTTTCCAGCTGGCTGGTTGCTATATGAGGGGAGAAATGTCTTTTCCAACTGATTTGGATACAGGTTAAGCATTTTAGAGTGGAAATGTTCCAGTGCGGCCCTCACACTTCAATATCGCGTTTCCAGAAACCTACAGCAGAAAGGGAGATTAAGGTTCTTCTAGAATGTAAGCCGTCATTAGGATCTGTATGCTGAAAGTAAGACTGTAACTGCTATTAGATGACAAATGGATTAACTGCTTAACAAGTAGATGTAGACAAAATCAGAAATGGATGGATGTCTTAGATAATGTCATCTATTTATGATTGGCAAAACCTCTCTTCTAAAAGGTCACCTGGTCTGAACTGAAAATATCCAGAAAATGCCCAACTGGAAAGTTGTACCAATGCTTAATTCCTCTTATTGCTGAAGGTTTATCCTTTGCTTCTGATCTGAATTTTTCTAGTTTTAATATCCAGTCTGTAATTCTTGTTACACTTCTATTGACTGAAGAGACACAAAGCTTATTTTTCCCTCTCTACAGAATTTAGTTTCACTCTTTTCTGTTAATAAATTGCTTCCATTGAACTCTTCAGGTGCTCTCGCTGCAAGGCGTTTTCTTGTGTTACTTTTTTTCCCCACTCTGCCTCTCTAATTTTTACTGTCTTTACCAAAGTACATGGAAGCTGGACGTGTAATACCAGCCTGCTGAATACTCCTACAGAGGCATAATCAGCTCCCTATTCGATGCTCTTCTGTTTGTGCATCTAGATGATTGCATTTGCTATGGCATCACACTGGAGGTCTGTGTTGATTTGCTTCTGTGGCTTCTAACAGAATTTATCATTTAGGAAGTGTTGCCTACATGCCTTTTTCCTATAGGCTCAACTTTGCACCTGGTACTTTGAAGTACATTTTCTTTGAGCAGGCCCAGTGCAGGGGCCAATAATTCAAGTCACAGCCCTGTCCAAACCCTCCACTCCTCTGCCAGTAGCCATGTTACTTGCATGGTTCATCAGCGGTGCTTTTACCTCCAGAGTATTGAAGAAAATTTGAAATAGCAGTGAGCCGAATCACATTTGAAGGGAAGAGTCCTAACAAAGAAATCTGATTTGATCAAATTACAAGGGCTTATCAATAGATGGTTAGCATTGACTGTAAGCATTAAACACACTCCGATCCTCTGATTGTCTTCTTACTTGCAATCTCTTCAGCTTTGTCCAAGGACTGCTGTCAGGCTAACTTGTGAGAAAGTGGCGTGCCATTTTTTCACGTCTGCAGGTTTGAAATGTTTGTCCCCAGTAGGTGCTGCCTTTTCACTCTTTCAAGTTCCCAAGGGATTGCAGAGTTCTTTATCAATCTCAGCCTCTTTCCGGAGAGGGAACAGATGGTTTTATGGAGCACTTGGTCCCTTTCTGCATCATTCCGAACAGCACTGCCTCCCCTGCACAGGTTGCCAGGAATTAAAACAAACAAAAAAAACCCCACCAAAAAGCCCTAAATTTTAAAATACTAGAATGAAGGTATTGTAGTCTTCTTGACAGTACACCATCTGTCAGTTCTTCTGTGTATAACTGGAAAGCTAACCCCTGCGCCTGGAACATAAGCTTGAGTTTTTTAAAACAAAACAGAAGGATCATCTGGAAGTTTGGGACCGCACCTTGCAGAAAGCTCAGAGCAGACACACCATTTCCGTGGTGCAGGATCCCACTGCTTGCATGGAGTCTATAGCAAGGTTGGGGCTCTACTGAACTGCACTACCTGTAATGAAAAGGGTATTGCAAGAGGCCAGATGATACATAGCTCTCTCCCACAACAACTGGTCACATGTCCCCAGGAGAGATTTGAGGGATCCCAGAGACTTATCAGAAACAGCATTTGTTCGCTCAGGCTCCTGCAGCAACAGTTGCACACTGTTGTTTTAACAAGAAGGCAAGGGGAGGTTGTGGTGCTGCCAGTGTTGCTGCGGTGACTAGTGAGTTTTTAATGCCACCTGCTGCAAACAGCTGGATTTAAAGCAATCATAAGCAAGGGCACTTTAGACCACCAACATTTTCTTTTACAATGAGAATGCTTTTCGCTTTGGGGAAGCAAAAAGAGTAAGAAAGCAGACTCTTGGTGTTGGTGAGTACCACCACGTCTGCTGTCTGTTGGTCCTGTGGATGCTTTCAGCTGTTGCTTCAGGCCAGGTCAGCAATGGGCTGTAATTTCGTACGGCCTCTCTGGGCCGCTCAGCTGCCAGTGGAACATGGTGCTATGGGAGTGGATCATGCAAACACCTGGCTGTTAGTCTCATTTCACATATCCTGGATGTTCATTGCGAGATACGTTCATTGCACACAACTGTGTGAACAGTCAGAGGGAAATCATGTCATCAATATTTAGGTACAGGAGGAAAAAAGCATTACTTTAAATATTTTATACTAAATAAGATTGCTTCCTCTCAGCAGCATAAAAGGACATTTTCAAGACCGAGTTGAGAGAATAGACTTACTAAACGTTTCTAAACTGTCCCTGCGTTGTATTTGCTGTCTTCCTCAGCGATTACTTCAGTAAATCAGTTTGTTATGCTAAAGTCATAGAAGCCTTCGTGAAAGCAGCAGTGACATCTTGTGGGCCTTTCAGAGAGAACCGAGCTCCCAGTCCATCCTGTGTTTCATCTTGGCCGCTGGCTGGTGCAGGGCCCCGGTGCTGGGAAGGGTCCTCTCGCCAGGCAGCAGCATCTGAGCTGCCTTTGCACAAACACACTGGACTCGACAGGGCTTGTGCAGAGGAAGGTCAATCAGTCCGTATCGTTTTCCCTACGGCACTCCTAAAGAATCTACGAAGTACGCAGATTTTTTCGTTGTTTTATCCAGGTTATGCCAGAGATATGACTTTGAGATGGCATTGTGATCTTTACCCATCGCCGAGTTTCACTTTTAGGTCTCCACTCAGTTTTACCTTAAATCCTAACGGGGGACCTGCACCTCCAGGTTAGGCAGTCAAGGTGAGCTGACCAGCTATACTCCCTCTGCAATTACTAGGGAGGCACCTCCAGGAGGTAATTCTCTTACTCGTCTTAGATACCTATTTCAGGAGGAGAGGAGTTGCTCTTCAGGTTGCTGTCTTTCTTGGGCTACACAGAATGCCAGGAACTTCTTGGCAGCTCTAGCACAAGACAAGCCGTCGAACGGGCTGATGGGGCTGCGCTGGGGGAGCTGTGCAGAGCAGCAGACAGCACTGGGCAGGAGCTAGGTGTGTGGAGGAAGGAGTGATAACAGCTGCTTCACTTAATATCTAAAAATTTAGCTACCATATGCCTGTAGGCTAGACACTCGGTGCTTAGATGGCTGTTAGCTGACTGAAGCCTTCTGTGGTGGTGAGACTCACCCTGGGAGCAAAGGTGGTTGTAACTGTTAATGCAAAACCGTATTCTTTGGAAAACTGTGGTTTTGGGGCTTTTCCTCCTAGGAAGATCTGAACTCAGTGAAAGGAAGATTTTTTTTTTTTCCTGTGGAAAAGCTATTCAAATTATTCAGTGTGATAATTGTTTATTTCTCACTTATTTCTATGCAGTGCTATCACACAGTGAAACAATATCTGAGGCTTTTGACTTCGAATTCTGTTTGTAAATGTTGACTCAAAAAATGGTTTGTATCGGTCAGTAGATTCATGCTTTTTTTTAAACCGAAAGATTGAAAAAAAAAAATATATTTTTTGTTCCGAGTATTCCCTAGGTTAAATGACATTTTTTGTTTCTTTCAGCTAATACCAGTTAAAGATATTTTTACTAATATGTTTCTGCTATCTTTATGTTACCCTTCCCAACAGTATCCTTTGGCAGAATCTTATTACTGGACTTGGTAATCAACTGTGTTAGACCCTGTCTGTAATATATTTGCCTTCTTCCTTCAGCACCAGTGGCACCTGAGATTACCTCCATAGAATATTACAACCACCTTTTGTATGTCACCTGGACCTATGGAGGAGATGGTACTGACCTTTCTCATTCCAGGATGCTGCATTGGATGGTCATTGCAGAAGGAAAGAAAAAAATCAAGAAGAGTGTAAGTATGAGTGTGGAAGGTGTTGCTCAATTCTCTGTATTTTTTTTTTTTGCTGAGTTCATAACTATCACAAAGTTTAAGCAAGTTCATTAAGATTGCTAGAAGCCTGATCAGTTGTAGTTATTTCACAGGGTTAGCATGCACTTACAAAGACTCAAGCTCTCAAAACAGCCAGTGGACAAAATGATTCTACAGTGATCTAGCGTAAGTGTTGATAATTTAGGTGAGAATTTAAAAATAGCTGATTAAACTTCTGAGCTGCAGACAATCAAACGTAGAGTACTTTTGAGTGAACAGATATGGCCCTTTCAATTTCTATTTAATAAAAAACAGACTACACTTACTAGCTGAGGTTTTTTAGTTCGTTCAGGCCATGTACTATCACTTCCCATTTTCTGATTTTATAAGACAGACATCCTTATAAATGATGTGGTTTTCGTTTTCTGTTTAAAAACAAGTTCCACTAACTGACAGGATGAGGATTTCAGCCAGAAGGTAGGCCGTTCTTAGAAAACATGCCAGATGATGTGTTATTGGCACATTCTCTTGAAGTCTTTGAGCATCTTTAAAAATCACCTACTTTTTCTAAGAAATCTAGGTTTTCCAGCTATGCATTAAAGTCATGCTGCTGCAGGATGCTGACACACATGTTTAACCTGAAACAACAGAGCAGCCCCTGGACATACAGTGAGAAGCGTTTGAAATAGCAGTGGAGCATTGCAGCGCGGGAACGTATATGGCCGGCATTATAACTTCGTACAGCCTGTGGCCTGTGAATGTCTTCTACCTCACTATTGATCTTTTAATCATTGACAGAAAGTGTCTGGTCTTTTTCAAGGGAAAGATTTCCCTTCTACAGCTGAAGACTCAGCAAATGCTGAATTGGAAGAGGATTTTCAGTGTAAGCGCAAATTCCTCAGCAGTTTTTGTTTGGATCTATATGGAATGTCCTGGTTTTCATTGGATTCCAAGGGGCTGCTGGAGTCCACCCATCTGGAGCTTGTTGCAGCATGAATCTAATTACATGATTAGTAAAACTGTTCAAAACCATGACATTTGGGAACAGCAGAAACTTCCAATATTTGGATCTTTGTTTCAAACAAGGAAGAAAGCTCCACTTCCCCTCCACCCCCCAAATAAAGTATTCTAAGAACAGAATTTTTAAAGTTGTGCTGTGATATCCCTCCCTTCCTTCCAAAAGTCATGTTTCTCTGTAAGTTCATTATTATTCTTCCAGGAGAAATCAGAAACTCTTAGATTGGATAAATATAAAATAAATATAAAATACAGTAAACATTGAATATGAAATGAAAATGAATATTGAATATTAGATTAAACAACAGATTAAAAATAGACGGTATCTACAAATAAAACTTGTAAGATGTCTTTAGGAATATCCCTCTTTATTTTGTTTTCAGAACAAGAGAATCCAGCAAGTATTCTTTAAGACCTGCAACAACCTGTTTATAGCTAACTTTTATGGTACTGCCCATATTTGTAATACGGGTGGGTGCATTGCAGGCTGCAGGGTGTACCTGTTCTCCTAAGCTCCATTAGTCACTTTCAGAAATGTTTTCCTTGAAAAATCTACTATGTTGTGCTCTCTTTGTCTGAATTACCAAGATTGTTAAGATTATTTTGATGGTCATTTTTCTTGCAGAATTATCAAAATAGATAGGTAAAACAATCAGGTAATGATGACTTACTCTTCCTGCTATTTGAATACTTTCCAAGACTCTGAAGAAGTTGGTCCGTTTTCAGACAAGTGACCAAAATAATATGCGTAGTCCTGTTAGTCTTTATTCAGAACTGTCTATCCCTCTTGGAACTGAAATCTTCAGCCTGAAAATTAAGTGACTGAAAACCAACATGAGATTCCTGAATGTGCCCTTTGTAGATAGTCTACGAGTGCGCTGAAAACAGTCGGTTGCAGTATCCGAGTTCTGCATCCTTCTCCATGACCCTGGAGAGATGGGGAAACTAATCACCCCTTAAGTAATAGTAAGAAGTTATTCACAGTCTTTTGAAGCTCAGGTCAGTTTTGGGTCACATCTGGTTTCAAACTTGCAGATGACTGAAGTCAGGCCCCGAGGTCTCTTGTCAAGTCAACAGGTCTCCAGGTAGGTGTTAGACTTACCCAGCTGGATTTAATTTGCAGGTTCTTAGGATATATAAAGGCTTGCCTATATGTGTCCTGTGTACTCTTCTTGGAGATATCTGATCTAATTTAAATTCCTCTAACATCGCAGTGGACTCAAATCCATGGGTTCGTTAGCATTTTTGCACAACTCTAAAGATCTATATGCAAGAGTGCTCTCATGGGTGTGAGGGAGATTTTCTTTCTTCCTTCCATTTTCACTGGTCATACAGAAAATATACCCTAAGATTGTCTTCTCTCTGCATTGTAATATTCTGCTGAGCGTTACGGCTTTCCACAGTTGGTGTCAGTGGGAACTGGTTCATGTAACAAGTCTAGAGTATGCAGAAGACATTTGCTGTGACGCACAGAACTTTCTTTGTAGTATATTAAGTGAGCAGATTAATTTTACAAGAAGTATATCTGGTTTAGGTCATATTTAACAGTTGATGTCTATAATTATTGTAGGTAACACGCAATGTGATGACTGCAGTGTTGAGCTTGCCTCCGGGGGATATTTACAACCTTTCAGTGACCGCTTGTACAGAAAGAGGCAGCAACGCTTCTCTGCCCCAGCTTGTGAAATTGGGTAAGAAATGCTTGTTTGTAAATTGTTAACTCACTCCTCCTTTCATTCAATTGTAAAAGTAACTCTGTCAGCAGATTCAGCACCTTCCTCGTTTCAGTGTCATGTACCTGTGACTGCATTTCTTTTGCAAAGCTGTAATTTTCACCTCACCTTGCTGTGGGGGTCATCTCATTCTCGTATGTGAAGCTACTCTTCTGAAATAGAATTACTCAAGAGGAGCAAGAGTGGCAGAATCTGACTGTAAGTCGAAGTAGGAGAGTGGGAATCAATTCATGCCTCATTGGGAGATCAGCTCTGCTTCATATTTTCTTCCCTAAGGTCTTGAACACAGGGAAGTTTTGGGAACGGTGACTCAGGCTTCACAGCCGAACTTTTCAATACAAAGCAGAACCTTCCTTGTTACTGACAGGCCTATTTCTGGGTCTGCAGTCTGCCACTTGGTCTGGTTTCCTGTCTCCTCTCCTTTCTCCCTGGACGTCTCCATAGTCTTCCAACACCAAAAATGTACCCTTAAATACAAATCAATTACAGTATTCTTTACAAAAACAATCAGATTCATGGCTGTGGAACCCAGCATTATTCTAAGAGAAATATGTGTCATTTACTCAAAGAAACAAAGAAAGGCTTAAGAACTTCATCCTTTAGGTAGTACTTTAAAATATGCCTTTCTGCCTCACATCTTCCTTTACCTGTGAGGAAGGCAGCACACTGCACCTTAAGAGATTTTATTTCGCTTTTGCACGCACGTAGAACTGTTGAGCCCTAGGTACCTAAAACTGTGAAATTTTGAAGTGTGCCTAGCTGCTTTTACAGGCACTAACTCCACTGTGAAGGTGAGTAAAGAAGAGTCAGTAATTTTAATCTGGATTATCTTCTCCACACTCATAATAAACCTTTCCTGAGTGACAGTGAAAGAAGTGAATTTAAAGGGCTCCATGACCTCTAATTGAGTTAGAGGTCTTGAAGCAATCATTGTCTATTTGTCTTTCTCGGTAATGTCACGGTTAAAACTTTGGCTGGCTATTGAATGGACGACAGATGCTCTTTGCTAACTCCCTCCCTCCCCAAAACGGGGGGGGAGGGGGAGAGAAAAAGGAAAGAGACTTATGGGTTGGAAAAGTTAAACCAGCTTTACTCTAACTACAATAATAATGTATAGTAATAATAGGAAAAATAATACTGCAATATATACAAATATGTACAAAAACAATATTGACCTCCCCCCCACTGATGACAAATACGTCACCTGGACGCTGCGGGGCACGGCCCGAGAAAGTCCCAGACTGTACTCAGCAGCAGCAGGCAGGAGCTGGATTCAGGAATGCACGGATCGGCATCGAAGGCAGAAGAATCGGACAGAGTCCTCCTCAGATGCCGGCCATAGAAGAAGAGAGAGTGACCGTCGTGATCCCTCAGCTTTATACTGTGTATGACGCCTATGGGATGGAATACTCCCTTTGGTCAGTTCTGGGTCACCTGTCCGACCCACTCCTCCCCACCGCAGGGTCGCAGGTCTGACCACTTCTCTGCTCTTTCTGTTCTGGCACACAAGAAAGTCAGCAGAAGCAAGCATCGACCTTGGTCTCCATAGGGATACCTATAAGCAAGAGCCTTTCTGCATACCATTCCTTCTGATGTTCCAGCACTAGCTATAAAAACCCAGCCTTATCACTGCTAGAAGCAGCTACTGTCTGGAAAAACATGCAGTTAATTTCAGAGAGTGCAGCTTCTCAGAAGAGTCTTAACTAAAAAGCAAAGTTACTAAAAGAACATTAGTTCTGTCCTGGCCCAAACCAGGACAGGTAGCTCTTACCAAATCTCTTAAACAGTGCTGGGGCAAGCAGTAGTGCTTTAATAATCTGAAGTTCTTCCAGGTTTTTTCATCCAAGGAAATATTTGAAAGATACACACAAATTCCAAGGATTTTCCTCTTCCCTATACAAGTCGTGCCCACTGTTTTCGCCATGCCTTGTGTCTGTCCACAGAGTTACATGCGTGTAACAGGACTGAGCGGGTGGCTGTGTGATGGTGACTGTATGCCCCACTACCATATTTTAGAGGAGTATTTCAAAATATCACCTAGCTTTATCTTTTAGAAAGGTCCACAAGTGCCATGTACTATTCATGTCGTACACTCTGCAGCCTAGCTGCTTTCTTCCTGTTCTTTGCTTATGGGCAGGCCGGCTTTTATTGAACGGTATAGTTATTTTGCTCTTGCTCTTTTGCCGACAACAAAAAGAAGGTGGAATGAATTCCATTGTGATAAATCACTTCTACACTTCTAGGTGTGGGGTTTTTGTTGGGTTTTTTTTGTTGGGTTTTTTTTTATGCTGTTTGCACTTCAAATAGACAATAGTAAGGATATTGTACCAGAGGTTTTCCTTCTCTGTTTCTGAGGGAGCAATGGGAGTTGTAATTAGCAGTAGTGGGAACTGACTCTAAGTGATAGACAACTCAGCACTTGGCAGTCACTTAAGCACTCGTGCCAAATGTTCTTCCCTCCATGATGTTTGCTTCATCCTGGCAACTTTCCACCTGCGGAAAACTCAAGCCATTTGCTGGAGGCGAAAGGAGGATTTACTTGGGATGATGCCCAAATGCAAAACTCATATTTTAATTGAGGCCATTTTTTACCTGGAGTGAGGGGTGGAATGTGTTTCTGAATCCAAGAGCAGATATATGAGTGCAATTAAGGGAGAGGGACGCTTTCCTGTGTAGCGCTGGGACAACATGTACGCTGCAATCCCCATGACACTGAAGCAGACACGTGAATGTGCCTCAGTCCCTACCCAACTCTCTCCCTAATGCCAATATAATCTTGGCATCCTCCAACCCTAGAACACTGATCTGATTGTCTGAGGATCAGCTACGTCTCCAAAATGTCTATAACCTCTTGAGCAAGTCCTTTGTGCCAATTTTTCTGTGGCGGATCTTGCACATCGTGTCCAGCTCCTGTGACAGCATCTCAGAATGAGAATAACAAATTATTTGTGAAGGGAAAAAATAAGAGCAAAATGTTGTTGTACGTAGCACATTGTATGCAGTGTGTCAGACTCCTGGAATCAGGTCGTTTTTTGACAATGACACCTTTCGTTAAACAGCCATAGATTAGCAAATCCAAAAACTCTGAAGAACAGCTTGGAAATTTTTCCCTTTCCCCCACAAATTTTGCACCATCTGAAGGCAAACCAAAGGAGCCCAGGATGCCTGAGGCATTGAAAGCTAGGGAGGGATTGCCAGTACTCATCGTGCGAAGTCGTCAGGATGAAAATCGGGATCAAGCCTTCATCTTTAGACAATGTTGGGGGAAAAACTTATATCTCGTCTTAACGTTCTGCCTAGGCTATTTGCTCCTCCCTCTGCTCTTCAAGGTTTCCCCTCCTGTTCTCCTGCACTTTCCCCACTCCGGGTTGGTTCAGGTGGGGTTGCAGCGAGGGGTTGCCTATGCCAGAGGTCAGCATGGCCTCGTGCAGGCCGCTGCCCACCCAGCCCCAGGGTCCATGGCCAGGGAGGTGGCTCTGGAGGGGACAGCTGAGGCCACCCCACGTGGGGCCGGAGGGGCTGGCTGCAGACCCCTGTCCATGTTTCACAGTATCTCTGTTGTCATCAATCCCAGCAGACCTTCCAGATCCTCCTATCATGGACTTGTCTCCTGCTCGCCAGACCCTTGCATGTGTTTGCCCATTGTTTGTTCATCCAGTGCAACAACAACAAAAATCAAAGCAATAAATTGAAGACCCCTGAAATCTGGACCTCTGTATTCAGTGAGGAGAGAAAATTCCTGCAGATAAATGAAACAAGAGCAGATCTAACGGCCCTTAAATGTTAGCCTGGAAAAAAAATAGTCTACAAGACTTTTTTTAAACTACTAATTGACTAAATATTTCCCCTGCTACAATTAAATTAACCTAGAAGGCCTTTGCTTGTGGGAAGTTGCTTCTTTATCATCTCCTGGGGCAGGTCTTGTGAAGAAAAGCCAAATGAGTTGCTAACAGGTGGACAGCCATCTTCTCCCAAAAGAGCTTCTGCTAACATTGTTCTATTAATAGAATACGCTGATCATCCTCAAGCAAGGGCTTTACTGAAAAGGGAAGTGAAGTGATTATCCAACTGTCCAAACAGAGAACAGTTTAAATAGAGAAGAAAAACCAAGACGTGTCATCATCTTCTACTTTTACAGTGGTAGTTTATCATGATGAGAGACAGGGCTTTACATTGGCGGGATTTATCTGAAAGAGACAAAAGATAGAAGGGCATCAGGCATTGCTTTTGGGTTTTGTTTTTGAGGCTACCTCTTCTCAGTTGTCTGGAAACTTAAGAGGTAAGCTTGATAAAGGGAGATCTTCTCTTAACCAGAACCAGCCCCTCCAAAATCACTGTTCGCTGTCAACAAGACTCAGACCTCCGTGACTCTGCTGTGGGTGGAAGAAGGAGTGGCTGATTTCTTTGAAGTCTACTGCCAGCAGGCTGGATCTGGTCTGGAAACAAAAGTACAGGTACGTAAGCATCTCTTCTTTGGTTTCTGCTCTTCATCTCTGAAACTGAGACGGGCCCTTGCATCGTTCTGTTTTGGTGTCTGCTGCTTAGCATTTGTGTGTAAAGCCCAATGACATTTTATGCTCAGTGCACAGGTTAGGTCAGTAAACCAAATGTGGTAAAGTGGTTCAGAATTAAACCTTTAAAAGATAAACTACTAAACCATTTCAAATACTAAAATATTTCGTTATTTTGCAATATTAAAATTGGCTTCTGTCTTATTGACGAGATTATAACTAGTTGGACAGAAGTTATGTGCATCCAACAGTGTCAGTCTTTGACTACTCATGAAAATGTCTCTAATACACTGTGCAAAACCTGAAAGGACACTAAACTAAGAGAATGTCAATGGGCAGGAAGGGAAGAATGGTCAGGTAACTTGATAAGGAATGGGGAAAAATAGACATATTTAGATGCCATGAGATTTTTTGTATGTGACATTTGATTATTTCTGGCTTACTTTATTCCTGGTTTTGAGAACTATTAACTGAAGTTCAGTAGGACGTTCACTGCTATTCAAAGAGTACCTTTATGCTGCAAATTCACCTTCTCCTCATACATTTTGTCTCTTAGGGTATTTCCTTCCTGAAATTCACCTTCTCAGTCTCACAGATGAACCTCCTTTTCTCTCTGTCTGGTTAGGAAGCTGTGCTCAGAGGCCACCTGAATATCTGAGTGTTTAGATTGGTAACATATTTCAGTGAAGAATAGAGCAGTAGTAGATTTAATTCCTTGACATTCAATGCTACGCTGAGGCTTATTTTGTGGTTTAGCTGATGGTATAGTGAATCACTGTGATTATATGCCATGAAACATCGTTCTCTCATGTGGACTGTCACAGATAATGGGGAATCATTTAGAAAAAAGTAAAAAATAACCCGCTCAGACTATGGATTATCACAAGAGAGACATACACACTCTTTAATCCTATGGAAGACTGGCCTAGATTTTTTTATATTCTTTATAAATTGCGAAGGGCACTGACTAAATAAAAAAAAAAATGTTTAAATGATTTTAGTCTTTTGGATAGTTTGGATTCCACATCTAGATTCCTGCTTTTTCACAGTGAGTAACTAAAGATCATGAAGTCGTTATTCACTTAGCAGAGGTCAAGAATAATGATGTGATCAGGCAAGGAAGGTGCCACAGGATTTGCAGCTTTAGTGCAGAGCAGATCTGCTTTAAGAACATCAGGAAAAGACTGCTCCATTTGGCAGTAGCTTCAGTGGGTATCTTGTTTGTTGACATGAACATCTGGCACTGGGAAATGCACAGAGATTGTCAACTCACTTCTCATTACATTTGCCACTTTTCTGTCTCTGAAAAAAAGGGGAAGGGCTCTTTTTTGAACTGTAAAAAGGGATGCTTTCCCATTAGACTGATTAAAAGTCTTTGTTTGTGATTTTCCATGCTAATTACATGAACATTTTTGTCCCTTTCCTCCATTTTTAAATCAGCAAAATGAAAAGCAACAGCTTTCCGGCTTTGAACGTCTTGGGTTTCAGTTGGCTAATCTAAATTTCCCAGAGGGGAAAATGGAAAACATCCAACCAAGTCCAATTGCCAAACTATGGCTCCTCCTTTCAGCTCAGGGAATAAAAGTCCTCCTCCCTTACACTCCTGTACATGTGATTTCATCTGCATCATGCAACATCATCATGCAACATATCTCCAAATTGCGCTGCAACAGGAACCCTTGCTAGCCTAGAAAGAGCCCATGAATGACAATAGGCTGCTGCAAAAATCCAGTGCTCAGGATTTGCTACAGGGTCTGGCACTCCCCTTCTGGAGTGAGTTCGTTCACAAAACTCCTCCTTGTTCCCTTTCTAAAGCACTGGCTCAGTGTCCCTCTTTTCATATTTGCAACCCACCCTTGGTTCTGCTAGAGAGCACAGAAAAGCTACTGAAGACCTTAAGGAGCTATATCTTTAAGTCAACGCATGTGTTGTATTTGTATCAGCATTTATAAAACACAAAAATGTTTATCATCAGGGACATAATAATTAGAACATTGCGTAAATATGTTATGTAAAGAGTTTCTATGAGATAGAAAAACTGAGGTGAGGGATATCTGATCATAGCTATTACCCAAAGGCTTTGTTCTAGCTTTGTTTTTCACCTTGGCCACTCAAAAGGCTTACACCTCTTCGTGTCCAGAGGAGCTACCTCAGAAGCAGACATGACACATACTCGTACGAGGGTGTGGAGGTTGTGACTGCCTTGGCTGCGCTTTGAATAGAAATAACTTTGTTTTCCTCCTGCCTGCATGGCTTAGTAACCAGAGCTCATGAGCTTCGCTCGCCTCTGGGGATGTCCTGAGTGTCACAGCGCTTTCCCCACCAAGCGTGTGCCTGACTAACCCCCTGTGGGGCATCCTTCTGCCCTCGCCAAGGGGCCCTGGGGCTCCCTGGGGTGCTCTGGGCTTTTCCTGCTGCTGTTGTCACCCTTGTTCCCCTCCCTTCTTCTGCCAGGCTGCTGGGCTACCTGCCTGTTTTCAAGGGCAGGCCCTGGCTATGTTCCCAGGGTTTTGAAGTGTTAGTTTCTTTCACCAGATCTGACTTTACCTGGTCAAATATACAGGTGGAGAGAGGAGCACTGATTTGTGCTCTTGCGTTTATGGGAGAGACAAACTTATGTGTATTTTCCCCCACGTCTGCAGGAACCTGTCACTGTCTCTTCGCACGTAGTGACCATTTCCAGCCTAACACCTGCCACTTCCTACAACTGCAGTGTGACCACCTTCAGCCACAATAGCCCCAGCATCCCCACTTTCATTGAGGTTTCTACCATGGGTAAGCAGCATTTCCCTGCTTGCTTCTTCCTCCTCCAGCTACCACATCTCTTTCTCCTTGCTCTCTAAAGCTGCTCTCGGTAATGCTGGCTCCAGGGGTTGTTTGTATCATGGAAAGGCTGCCAGATGTGGACGGGATGGGGAAGCAGCTTTAGAAAGTTCTTAGAAAAATCCCCGCTAGAGGATTAACTTAAAAAAATATGAGCTAGAGGCTCAATTCTCTACTGGGTTTTAGAAATCAGGGACCTAGTTTGTGGTGTCAAGGCTGAACATCAGGGTACTGTTTGTTGACATTTATGAAGAAAAATGTCTTCTCAGCCAAGCCCAAACAAGAGGAAAATCGCATTTATAAGCTGCTAAGGCAAAATATGGCTTAACTTGAAAAAATATAATCTAGAGGCTCAATTCTCTACCGGGTTTTAGAAATCAGGGACCTAGTTTGTGGTGTCAAAGCTGAACATCAGGTACTGTTTGTTGACGTTTATGGAGAAAAATGTCTCTCAGCCAAGCCCAAACAAGAGGAAACTCACGTTTATAAGCTGCTAAGGCAAAATATAGCTTTCTGCTTTCAGTGAGGAAGTGGAGAATAGGGTGAGAGAGAAGGAGAAGGGCCACTGCAGGATCTTGAGCAGTCACATCCCAAAGGGATAGCTGCTGATGGAGGCTCCCCCAGCATGTCGTGAAGCCTGGCCCTGTACTGACTCTGAAGAAAGAATATCAATGTTGAACTGCCCAGAGCACTGGACTTTTCTTTAAAATCTTTAAAATTACTTTAAAAGTAATTCAATCAGTTTCAACCCCGCATAGTACAGAGCCTCAGCCTATTATTTTGCTTTTGTGTCAGAAAACGTATTGATTATTGTTGAAGAACAACTTCAGAGTTAAGATGTGCTTTGGAGACACAGATGATGATTAATATCCGTATTTTACATTTTGTTCACTCTTTTCACTTGTGTTATGAATGTGAGTTAAAAAGGGAAAAAAATAATCAGAACATAGCAAAGTTTAACAAAATGTGAGAGCGAAGACATTTCCCTACAGAAATTTTGTAAGAGCAATAACTAGTCAAAACCTCCTTTTATCTCTGATGGTGGGTTTTTTTCTCTGTAACAGTCCAGGCTGAATGAGATCAGTTTAGAAAAATAAGGCTATCAACATTCAGGGGAAAAAAAACCCCCAAGATCTCAGCACTTCTGAATTGAATAACTAAGAGCCTTTGTTTGTATGCACAGTCACTGAGATGAATCCCAACGTAGTGGTAATCTCCGTGTTAGCCATCCTAAGTATCCTTCTGATCGGACTGCTGCTGGTGACTCTTATTGTACTCAGGAGAAAACATCTACAAATGGCCAGGTAAGTCCAGATTTATACTAATTCCAAAAATTTCAGACCACAACAAACACATTATGACAGTAGTTGTAATTGAGGATGCTTGTATGCATGGGTTATGCTCAAGATGCTTGTGAATATGATACCCTCAAAGTAGTTGTGTTGCTGCTGTCTAGGAATATCATGTCTTCTCCGTCTATCTACTTTCATTCTTGACCTGAGTTATAAGCCTCAACCTTTGTCTCATTTTGAACTTTGCAAGATTGGGCCCATAAGAAGTGCAATGCCTTATTACAAAAGGGATGTGTCAGGAACCTAAAGGATAATTAGGATCTGAGGCAACTGGCCACGAGCAGGATTTCAAGATTCTTTGCAAATCTTTCCTATGGTTTGGAACAGGAGATTTTCTGTATCAACAAATAAGACGGTTTGTTCGTCAGGTCCAGGATGCTGCATTTCAGAGGACGTGTAAGGCCTGAGCCCTGCCAGCCAAACACCAGGATGAGAGAGGATGTACCCAGAGCCCTGAGAGTCTCTCTCTAGAGCGTGTGCCAGTCTGCCCCCAAATCCTCGTGTTCTAGTTGTCCACATTCTGCATTTATATGGGCTTCCTTCCCATGGGAACTGCAATGTGGGATAGAGCATATGGGCTCACCTGGATCTTGCCTTTCTACATGGTCAAGATGCAGCCCAATATACGCTGAGACCCCAAATCCAGAAGGGATCTCAGGTCCTGCTGTTCATGTGTAGTGTTAATGATCCCCATTTGTTGTATCTATAGATGTAGGGAAAAATTATCTTGCAGGAGTAAACATTTTTACAGAACCTGCAGTTCCTGCACCTATCTGCACCAATCACTTGTACCTGAATATTGAAATTCAGTTTTGTTTTCCTGGTGGTCTTACCTGTTGCAGTTCACTTTGATGTGGATTGTGTTACGGCCTGAGTGAACTGTGGAGGTTTCTCCAAACCTCCACCTCCTGGTTTTGGAAGAGTCCTGGAGTCTTCGTCCTTTTATAATCTATGCAATACACTTTATATTAATTTACTCTCCTGTGTGAAGAAAGGAAATTATTTCACGTAAAAAAACTTGTATGAAGAATCTTGCTCTTGGCTACCTAGCAGACGCTGCATTTTATGAGTCATGTCTTGGCTTTGTATTCCATGCAACAGATGACCACATCATTCATATTTTGCAGGCTATCTCTTTCAGTGAACATTATGTGGTTTGTTCCTTTTACACGTAACTGACTATGTGAAAATCCCAGCTAAATTAATTCTCTTTCCTGTTTAATTACCGTGTAGGCAACTCAAAGCTTTTTCTTTTTCTCTTCGTCGCTGCTTCTAGCCACAGAAGTTAAAAACTCCAAGAGAAAATTAAAAAGTAAATCCAATTAGAAGCTGCAAGCAATTGTTTGCTTAAATGAAGGAATAAAAAATAGTCAAGTCAGTTTATCATTTGTAGCTGAATATAATGAACTCGTGATGAACTCACCGGAATGTTATTCAGGAAATTCAGGATTTTTTCAAAATTATTTTGTGAACTCAATATTACCGTGCTCCTATCAAATTGAGACAATTATACATCTTCTCCTTCGAGTTGATACAGTGAATATGTAGTATAGAAAGATAAATATTTAGCATGTGTACCGAGGCCAGCAACTTATGCTAGCGCCAGACTATAGAAAGCCCAAATGTGGCAGAAGATGAGATCTGTTTGAGATCTTTATTAGCAACTTCTCCCTTATTCCACTCTTTTTAAGCATTATTAGGAAGCCTGATCTCAGGTGGTGTTGAACATTTATTGATTTTGGATGACTGTGTTAAGGGATTTCAGTTATGTTTATCACATATTATCTCAGACCTAGTCACAGATATGAGCGTTCAGAACTTCTCTGCAAGTTCTCTGTTAAATCAACATCATTGCAAGCTCTGTGAATCTAAAAAAAGGTAACTTTGTACCCAATGGTCTTCCTTAAACAGGGAGTGCGGGGCTGGAACCTTTGTCAATTTTGCATCTTTAGAGAGAGATGGAAAGCTTCCCTATAATTGGTGAGTGGAGCAAAGCTTTTAATTACATTTTTCCCCATCTCTGCTTTTTGGCAAATATGGTCTTTAATCTTAAGTGCTTATTTTTTGTGTCATCACTGTTCCTCTTTAAGATAAAACTACTATACCTGTTATTTTAGCATTTTATTTCTTGAATGATGACTCAGGACTGTGTATTCTGTCACCTGCTGGTTTTAGTAGGAATGCTGTATATACATGTCAACCAAGTTGGATAGATGTGTTTTGGGAGGAAATTGTTTTTCCTTTCTCTTACAGACGTATTACCTAAAATACCACAAGTGTAGAAACTTAATCTATAAATCCATTAGCACTTCCATAGAGATGTATTTACATCTAGGAATAAGTTTGCCTGTAGATGACCAATTAGCAACTGTCTTCATACAGTGCCATTAATTAATTTTTCCTTGCGTTGCAAGACAAGGACAAGCCAACTCAAATATTTACTGTAAGTTAATGTTCAGTGCCATTGAAAAGACTGGAAAAAAAACCATATTGTTGCTAGTCTAGAAAATCACCTGCAAGAGTTGCAGGTACTGACTGTGGGCTCCAAACCATCACTGACGCCATCAGCCAAAGAGAAGTATTTGAACAAAGAAAGTCTGTAGGATTAGCTTTCATAGAAGCAAAAGGACTCTGAGAGCTACCCAACTGACACCAGTGTGGTCATTTTCATTCCTATTTTGATAATCAAATGGGTGCTAATGACTGACCCAAGGTTTACTGTTTTGTTATTAGCCATCTTTGCAAAAACCTCTTATCTTTCGAGGCAAGTCCAAACGCAAATATTTAAAAATGTACTGTCAGCCCTGTTACAGTATGTAGGAGGAAGAAAATATAGGCCTTGGTTTCACACCCGTGGTCAGCTTTATTGAAAGCCAAGAGGTTAGAAAGAGGAGTCGGTGCGCAGGAAATTGCTTCCATGATCTCATGGGACACAGCCTGCCAGCAAGGATGGGATTAAATGGATTCACACTGCACCACAACAAGCCTTTTCCTAATAAGCATGCAAACTGAACTAACAAACCCAGCAAATCTTGTCAATACCTCACTGTGCTGCTAATTAACTGGATATTAAACAAGCTTCACTTGCTTGGTTTAGCTTTAATAGCAGCCAACTGTGTGCAGTACAAACTAATCTCTCTTCCAGCTTCTCTTGCCTGGACTATATTAATGACAAAGAAGGCAGAAGATCAAACACTCATGTTAATTAAATATCCAAGCTTGAATCAAATGATTAAACTAGCAACAGATGTTATTAAAACCATAAAAGGCATTTTTATGGGAAGGAGAATTAATTAATAGGTTTGGATGTGAAACTGAAGGTTCTTGTTGCTCGGTTTAGTATACGTGTATGTATGTGTGTGTATATATACGTGTATATATGCATATATGTATACATATGTAAATTATGTTATAAAAATATAACTTCGGGAAAATATTCCTGCTTAATATCTCCACAAATTTTTGGTAACTGAAGGCAGTGTGCCCTAATCTTATGGTCTTGAATCCTCTGAGAGTTAGTAAAGATAGCTTGTTTTGTGTGCCTCTGTTGTCTAATGTCAAGACCAGATTCACTGTGCATCCAGGCAGCCAAATGGAAAACATGGCCCTGAAGACAGGTAAAACGATTAAGAAAACTGTTTTGCTTGTGGTCATTCCAGGGATCTGGTAAGGGAGCTATGGGCGTATCCACTGATTCCTAAGGAAAGCTTAGCTGAACAGAGTTTTCGGGTTTTGTGCAATCTCTACATCTCTTCCTTTTAGTTAAATAAAATTGTTCGGTACACCTGAGCAGTAGGTGAAAGACCATATAATTCCAGGAAAACAATATTGTATTTATTGGACAATTATTACATATTTTTCATATGTTGAGTGAAATAAATTGTTTCAGATGTCAGAGTTTCTAATCTGTGAACAGTATAAGTAGGTCTGCAAGCATGTTAGCCTGTGTTTTGATAAAGTGTGGAAATTTCTCAGGAAGATTTGATGACGAAAGAAGACCCAGCCTTGCCTCTGTAGGCTAGAGGAAGTAAAAAGCTCAGGAGCCAAAGGAAAGAGGAGTATTCTGGCAATGTCATCACTTCTCTCTTGCCAGCCTAATGAAAACCTCTCTGTGGCACCAGAGACCTGCTTACGGCAAACCAAATTTCATCCTCAGTCCAGTCCCATAGAAACCCTAACAACAGATAAGCCCTAAGGCCCTCATGCTGAAACCACTATGGCGTATGATTAACTAGAAAGGGCTCTTGCTTCCGGCTGACCCACACAATCCCTACCAACGCCTAGGGCAGGCGCCCTGCAGAATCTGTGCTGCCCATTTTCTTTTCAGCAGCAAAACTCATTAAAGCATACCTTGGAGTTTTCACTGCGTGGGCAGAAGTCTTCCACCACTGATTGGAAGATTAAGATTGGAGATGAGTACATTTGACGTGACTTGCTTTTCAGGGAAAACACAGTATCACTGACTTCATAAGAGTGAAGAGTGCTGAAAAAGGAAATTTCGCTTTGTAGTTCCTCTTGAGAACAGTTGTAAAGGGATGGTATTGCTTTTAGGACAGCAGATTTTCTGAGGGGAAAAAACGCACTAAGGGTCTATTTGGCAAAAAGTCCTGCTACTGGGGCAATTTATGTTTAAGTTTCACGAGTTTTCCACTTTTGCAAAGTATACGTAGCCCGCTCCACTACAGGTAGAACAGGCCTGAGTGGGTTTCCTGGATTAATGCACAGCAGAATCTGGTAAACAGGTTGCAAATACAGAAATTTAGAATGATTTTGTACTCAAATTTTCTTTACCTACAATGAAACCTGATGTGAATAGTTATTCATAGAAAGCACAGTTAGAAGTAAGTTCAAATTATGTTTTGCTGAAAACCTAGGAGATAATTTAAAGCACTTAAACATGGGAATCTGCAAAATGTTATATGGATGTTTTCAGTAATCTGACTCAGTAGAGGGTATTAAGAAATACTGAAATGATCTGAATTTATCTCTGATACAGATATTCTGATATCCACAGGATCACTTGCAGGAGCAAACATGGGAGATTAGCATAGTTGTACATGGCAAAAACAAATTATGTCTGTCCTGAAATATCTCAAAAACGTCAGAAAATAGACTTAGCACAGCCTATGTAATGACCATAAGCCTGTGGATGAAGTTTTCAAACAAATTTTACTTTCTGAAAATCTGCCAGTTTATCAGTTCACGTTGATTTAGAATACCAGGCCTGAATCAATACCGTAAAACACATGTATTTTGATCATATAGAATTTTACATTGGATAGCTGAAAATCCGGCATAGGGTGTCAGGTTGAGGAGTCAAAATTCTATGGATGCTAGTAGTATTCTTATGAAGTAAGAAAGAGAAAGCCTTTTTGAGTTTAGCTGATTTTTAAAATAGAATTTGCTGATCTCCTGATTTCTGTTTGTCTTACTAACTCTCCTCACTTTTTCATCTTTATGTATGTTATTTATTAATGCTCACAGGCGTAGAAGTGTATTTGCTTTCCTAACTCTGCTACCCTCATGCCTTTGGACTGATTATCTTTTGGCATTTTATATTAATCCTTGGTAAGTGATTTACTTGTTTTTCCATATGCAATGTGTAAACAGTGTTAATTTCTATCACATGAAAAATGTATGGTACCTTTGTTTTCAAATGGGTCAAAGCTCTTGAAGATATAACTTTATTATACCAGAACAAGGATTGGAGAGGATGTGGGTATCAAAGTATTTGCTACCCTGCTTCATCTAGTTTGTCTGTTTAAGCCCCAACCCATTTTGGTATTAAAAAGCTAATCTTACGCGGTCATCGTATTCATCTCATTACTGTCTTTGCAATTTTTCCCACTTCATTATAAGTCCTGGCTTCTTTTGTCCCAGTTATTCATTTGTTCATTGCCTGGCATTGCCTTCTGCTGCGTCTCTATTACTAAAATTGCCTGATCGTGCCCCTCCTGTTTGGTGTGTGATGTCAAATACCTTAGCTTTTAAAGGTGCTGTTATGCTCTCCTGACATCAGTAAAAGTTTTGGTTTTAGAATCAACAGTTCACTGAGAATCGATACAAACTAGCAGCCCCAAAGTGTAAAAATTGGGTCGCTGTGTGCATGTCTCTGTGTGGATGTATGTATATGTGTATATCTAATAGTTCAGTCTGTAAATAATTTATAAAGACTTAGTAAACGACTGATTGGGGTTTTTTGAAAATACCTAACCAACAAAGCCCTGGGGTCTATTTAGAACCAGAACTGTTTTACAAACCGTTTAAACATAATTATAATTGGCTATGATCTAAACATGTTTAACTTATATAAAAGAAACAAGTTCCTGATGGTCTTGAGTCCAAGGAATATCGGTTTACAAAAATATGGCACAGAGGCTAAGCTTTACTTTTGACCAAAGGTTTTCCCTGGTATTTCAGAGGTTTCCTCTTCAATCAAGCTACCTAGTTTAGTCTAGATGACCAAGTTTCAAGGAGCTGAAGTTAAATGAGATGAGATTAATCCCTCTCTTTGTATTTTAATCTGTAGGGTAAACAGAAGAACAGATGAAACACCAGCTAATGTTTCAAATGTCTTAGTTTTGCACACAAGTTGGTTTAAAACGTTTATGAACATTCAGGAAACAATTGCAATGCTAAGAAGCAAAGGCCTCTTGGGACTATCACAGAACAAGAAATTGTTGCTGAGAAATGGATGTCAATCATTTGTTTTATTGCCCCTTGAAGTGTTCCTTGGAGAAGTGTTCTTAGAAGCATTTGAATCATAAACGGCATTTAGATGGGTTTTTTTCTTTTGAAATTAATTCCAATGTGCCCAACATTAAAAGATTTACCACAGTCACAAGGGGTAGAAATGTGTTGAATAATTTAAAAAAAATAATTTTAAGATTTTGTTGGAAAAAATCTTTGAAGATGTAGAATAAATACTACTAGGTTATGGTTATAGTACACATGAATGTACAGATACTATATAGGTAGTGTCTGTACAGCTTACATGGTAGGCTGAAGAGGTTTATAATATTTGCAAAGTAAAGCTTTGCTAAGTAAATCTCCACATTAGTGTAAAGCTGGTGTTGGTATAGCTCTTGCTAACTCTACAGGCAAAGCTCCACATCTAAATGGAAATGTACCTCGACAAGATAAAATTACTATGGGCTGTGGCTGCTCCAAAAAGTGGACATTTTGTAAAACTTAATTTTGGAAATGAGTACTTTTCTTTTTCTATTTCACTTCTAAACTTAACAGGGTACAAAACCAAAAGCACTTCACTTGTTAGTGTTTCTTTCTGTATATTTTAATTGTTTTGAAATTAAAAGTCTTCACCTTTAATTTACTAAATGAAGCTGTGACCCAAGTTATCTGGAGATAATTTTAATATCATCTTGAAATCAAAAATAGCATCATGTGATGAATGAACAGATGTTATTTGATGCCCAGGAAAAAAAGAAAAATTACTAAAATCCCTTCTGAGCAAGCAAGAACCTATTTGTGCTCTCCGACCGGTTTAACAGAGGAAATCTGTGTTTTCAGGCCTCTAGCCAAATTATTCCAGGGTGCTCACTTTGTGCGTTTAATCTGATTGATTGCTTAACTCTTTTGTGGCAACAACAAAATGAACACCCCCCACCCCCAAACCCCACCCCCCACATGGTAGTAGTCAGTGTAGTACAGTTCTCAAGTCCGTATCTTATGGGTTATACTGCTTAACATACTTATAAGCTTGCTCGCAACTGTCGCTACTGAATTATGTCTCTCGTGAATCATGTGAAGACAACGCATTACATGACTGGCATAATTATTTCTAGCTGTTAAAAGTCAATTAAAATTACCTAAGGTTTAAGCTTGAGTCCCGCTGAAGTCAGTACGACATTTGCCATTCTCTTCATTGATCGTCATAAGCAGGTTATGAAATGGGTGAGAAATAGTGTTCAGACCCTTTCCTTTTTCCTTTACCCTTCCTTGAATTTTAAATGGTGATCTTCTCCCTTTACCCAAGAGATGCCTCTCGTTTCTGGTTGTTCTCGAGTGTTGACATCCATGTTCCCAGCTCGCTAGAGCTGGAGCAGCCTGGGGACATCGTGGTGCCCCGACCCCTGCAACAGCACAGCCCCCTGTCAGGCTCAGCTGGGCTCAGGTCCCGGGGACTCAGCCCAGCCCTAGCCTATCTGAAGCCAACAGCGCTGTTGGGTCAGGATTTGTAGAGGGCTCATTGCTTGTGTTGTGCACAGGTTTCCCCTTTCACAAGCACGTCATTCTCAGAGCCACAGAATGGGAAACACATCCCATTGTTGTCAATGGACATGTTGCTATCAGCTTAAAAATGTCCAAGATATTATCATCAATCTTATCCTGAGTTTGATGGTGACCAGAAAACATATGTTCTTAAATCAGTACTAACTTCGAATAAAGACTATACAATAGTTTAATGAACGAAAAACACTTTTTTTTTTTACAGGAGTAAAAATGGATTAAAGAAGAGAAAGCTTACCAAGTATGTAACTTCTTTGATATTTAAAGTAATATAAAAATATGTTATGTTAGAATAAACATGCATTATGGAGTACGTGGTATTGTGAAGTTGCCGTTACAGATATGGAAAACTTCTTGGTAAACACAAGAGAGATGTCTGAAGGCAGAAAACAAACAATAAATGGACAAAAGCAGTTCTTCTCAACAGATAGGTTGTGGTAAAACAGCTCCTCACTGATAGAAAACTAGTCATGGGGGAAAAGATCAATTACCCAACTTAGTGATTCCAACAGAGCTTATCCTTAGTTAAAAATTACAAATGGTGAAAAACTGAGATGCGTTTGTTTCTAGTGATATTTCCCTCTTGACATCAGGGTCTCATTACAGTTGTTGCTAGAACATTAGATCGTTAATACTAACGGGTAAGTAGGAGTAATTAAGTGGTGATAAGACAGGTTCCTTTGGGTATATTGCCTCAAAGTAAATGAAAAGATTACTGTGTGTACATGCTTCAGTAGCTTGTAAATTAGAGCATGATAATTAGGTGAGGAAGCTGTTTACCCATGTTCTGTTATTCAGAGCGTTCTCCTAATTATTTCTCTATTATGTCCTGAGTCTGTGCCTGTTCTAACAGATAGACCCTCACCTGGCGAATAAGGGTATAGAGTGACGGGAGTCACTAAATCAAGGGTAATTTGTACCTGTTGAAGCTCTACATGTTTTTGTATAGTTACATGCCACTTCTTTTAGCCACCACCTCTCTGGGAGGAGAATTTGACCTGTAATTACAAATGTGTTTAGTTCTCCAAACCAGCAGAGAAAGCAGTCATGGCAGTGGCATCCAAACTGCTATTTTAGGGGATATTGGGTTTTTTTGTGCACCATCTGAAAAAATCAAAACCCCAATATGGAAACCATTCTTCTGCATGAGCAAAGGTCAGATGAGTTTTAAAAGTGTGTCTGCCAGATGTGAAAATATCTGAAAGCACCATTTCACACGGCACAAGAGGCAGCTTAAATGAAGCAGCAGCTGCTCTGGTGCGAGAAGCATGCTGGTGGGATGGTACTGCGGGTGGGTCTGCAATGGTGTGCTGGATCACCACCTGTCATGGTGCCACCTGTGCCTTGGGGACGTACTGACCTGCAAAAGCAGTTCAGGGACCAGGGAATCATAGGAAGGGTGCATGGGCCGTTCCCCTCACCTCAGACCAGTGGTTTCCCTCAGGTAGGAGAACTCCAACCCCCTCAAACCAGGGTGCTTGCTATCATCAGCACCATCAGCTGCAGCATTGAGCTCACCCAGAGGGATCAGCACCCCTCTCTCAGCCTCCCTTTGTGGCGCCATTGCGGTACGATGCAGGTAACGAGCAATATGCCCCCTAATTGGTGGCACCGAACCGCAAGATTTTTTTTTTTTTCCTCTTTATTGTTGCTTTCTGGCATTAACAGTTGCAAACACGCATTCATGACTTGATAGTATTCTGGGGGAAAACTGAAATAAAATGTACTAACAAAAGGGATTTTTTTCCTTAATTTCTGTGTGGTTTTCTTTTAAAGCCCTGTCCAGTTGGATGACTTTGATGGATACATCAAGGATATGGCCAAAGATTCAGACTATAAATTTTCTCTGCAATTTGAGGTAAATCTGTGCGGACTCTGTCCTCTCCTAGCTGCTGTGCCTAGATCAGCTTTTTGTACATGTTAGGTTTGCGTGGCATTTTCCTGTGCTCTGTGTTGTTTGTAAGTGCGTGCACTGTTGCTAGGTGGGTCAGCTTCACTTCCAGTTCTGCAGAATTTAAAAATGGACCTTAGTGTCCTTAAGGCCTGCGTTTAGTAAGCTGATTTGAGTGGCTCATCACATTCAATTCAAGATAATTGTCAGACCAACACACTTCCTTTAAGTTTAGGACATGCTGGCAGCCTGAATTGAATTCAGGATTCTAATGTCTTTCTTTATTTAATGCCTTTAATTTGAGGGGAAGCATTGGAATGACGAAGTAACCTCAAAAATCTCTTTGAGAGCAAGGAGGTCTCTCTAAGACCAGTTGAGGTACATTCTCTTAATTACCCAGAATTTAAAGTCAATTTAGTAGTATAAAACTAAAAAGCTCCTATCCTAAGGTTTGGTCCCAAAGATTTAAACATAGAAAGGGAGTGGGGAGGACTGTCAGGGTGTGACCGCCAATCTGGGTGGCTGACCTGTTCCCTTCCTGCCAGTGAAAAGTCCTCTATTGCATCGTATATTCACAGAATCACAGAACGGCAGGGG
>VZSC01013310.1:86979-108894 GCA_013398225.1 Steatornis caripensis | reverse complement strand
ACATGGGGTTGTTCCTCCCCAGGTGCAAGACCCTACACTTGCCCTTGTTGAACTTCATCAGGTTCCTCTCCACCCAACTCTCCAGCCTGTCCAGGTCACGCTGAATGGCAGCACAGCCTTCCGGTGAGTCAGCCGCTCCCCCCAGCTTTGTATCATCAGCAAACTTGCTGAGGGTACACTCTGTCCCTTCATCCAGGTCGTTGATGGATATGTTGAACAGGACTGGACCCAGCACTGACCCCTGGGGACATGTTAGATGTAGCTGCTGAAGGTAATGACTAGAAAGATCTTCCAAGCATTACCCATTATCAATATCAAAAGCCACTTGAGGACTTGAAAAAAACCCTTTAAGTGGGGTGGATAACCACCACAGAAATAACTTTTCAAACCCATGGTTTAACACTGTTCTGGCTAATTAAGTGCAGGTAGAGAGGAACAGTCTGCAGTCACAGCCTTGAACGGCAGCAGCGTGGTGGTAGCATCAGCAGGAGAGACCACCTCATTGCTCTCTAGCTGTTTGGAGCTGAACTCAGAGGCATCAGATAAAGAAAGTCACCGTAATCCTGCTGTCAGTTTATAAAGTGATTTATGAACATTTTCAGTCTGGTACCTGCCACAAGTAATCACTTCACAGAGAATCATTTTTTCAGCGTTTATGAGTTTGGCCTTGGCATTTTTCTTTCTGTTACCCCAGGAACTAAAACTGATTGGGCTTGACATACCTCACTTTGCTGCTGATCTTCCTATGAATCGCTGTAAAAATCGCTACACAAATATCCTGCCATGTAAGTACAATACATACAGGCGCCTGCTAAAATCCCTCGAGAGGGGAAGAAGAGTTTTAATAAGAAAATTGGAGAATCAGGACAGATTTTCTGACTTATCAGTGCCTGTTCTAAAACCTGCCCTTAGAGAGAACCAGGCAATAGAGGGGTTTTGGTAGCTTTGAAGAGACGTCGCTTTCTGAGGATATTTATCAAGATAGGAGTTTGGAGGTGAGAAACCCAAAGTCGTTTCTACTGCTGAGTAGTGTTACTATATTTTTCTTACGATTTTAATGAAACCTGAGGGAGCCCAAAGGGACGGCAGTTGGAGGGAGTGTTTTGCAGAACAGTAGTGATGGTGCATCTGTGGAGTGTTTACTGAAGCAAACATTGCTCTCATATTAGTAAATTTGAGCATTTTCTGGTTTTTTAATAGATTTTTTTCAGTTATATAGGATTAATTTTAATTTTATCTAGTTGAAGATGAGTGCCATGTTTGAGAGACAATTTTTTTTCTTTTTCCTTTTACAGATGATTTTAGTCGTGTCCGATTAGTTTCAATGAATGAAGAGGAGGGGTCTGACTACATTAATGCCAACTACATTCCCGTGAGTACAGAGACTCGGTCACTGTAAAGAACAGTGTCGTGCACAGCAGTTAGAGCGTTGTCACCTGCAAATAACACAATATATCCTGGAAGCTCAGTCATGCTCTCAGCGTCTTCTTCATCTTCCAATATGCTGCCTACAGGGAACAGTGCTTTTTACCAGCCACCAAAAAAAAAGCCCCAAACGGTCAAGAGAGGCAAGATTTTTGACAAATTTTGCTGCACTAGCACTGGGTGTGCTGTGAATCTTTGTGAAACCTGTATTGGACTGGTAGAGAAATGGAGAGGAAGGGTTAAGTGGTCCAGTGGCTTTATAAGACAGCTAAGAAAAACATAAACTTTTAAATGAGAAACTTTTCCAGATTTCTCCAGCGCATGGAAGAAGAATTAAGGCAGACACTCCACAACTGACAAAATGCACACAGTCCAGATGGTACGTGGAGAGAGCTTCTGCTTTCTGCCTCGTCTCTGGTGCTCCAACTGTGCCTGGCATAGAGCAGCTGTTTCCCAGGGACGAGCACCCAGAGTTTGGGGGTAATTAAAGTACACACGGAGCTGTAGTCAAACACTGGGGGTGAGCTAAAACCTCATCAGCTCTTTCAGCTCTTGCCTGAACTTGTGCAGTCACTTGGGCTTATCCGGGCCACTGCTGCAAAGATTTGCCCCTCCGTTGTCCCCTCCTCCTTGCTGTGGCTCAGTGTAAGCTGGGTCACTCTGTGTGGAAAGGAGGCAGCATCCATTTAGAAAAAGACCTTTTGCTTGGAGACCATAGAGAGATGAGCATTTCTGCACCCTCGCTGTGAACAGAGGGCAGAGCTGGCCCTGGCTGTGCTGGAGAGAGCTGAGTCAGCATTACGGAAAAGGGAGGACCCCTCAGATGAGTCGGTGAAACCACTTCTTCCTCACTGTGGTATCGCCTACGCGTGCGCTGCTGAGCACATTGCCTGTACTTAGTTTCTGTGTCAAGAGCATGAACCTAAACACTCAACCTGCAAGTGCCTGAGCTCACAGCGAATCAAGAAAGGAAAATGTTTCAGCGTTTAAAAGCATCACTCACAACTCAGGAATCTTGTATCACATGGGATTATGGATAATAGGATTTTATGCAGCAATGCTTTTCAGATTGCTCAGTTCTGCTGTTCATAGTCTACATCTCTTTTGTTCCACTTGTAGCATAATGCTGAGCATAGAAACTGGGACAGGCGTGTCATCTTAAGGCTTGGCTTTTCCTGACGATTGCTTGTCCGCTGAGTACCTGCCTCCAAACACAGATACGAGTGATGATCTGTGTCTCTGTGATGATAGAGATTTGACACGTAGGCCAGACGTAGCCCATCCAGACAAACAAACAGCAAATGTTGTGTAGTGCAAAAACTCAGATTGAGCTGACTTCTGGAGATGTTTGAAGGAAACCACTCCCAAATCACGTATAGTTTTGCTATCCGCGTACTGTCGTGTCACAGAAATTGCCCAATTTGCACAGGATCATGCTGTACGTTGGAGGTATCTTTTGCTTTCACTAGGAGTATCAAATAACTTTCCAAATGCAGTTTCGATGATACAGTCTCAGCAAATACGGTTATAGCAGGTGCCAAAGTGGCCATTCCGTGGATCTTTTCTTATAGTCTATAATGGTCTTTTGATTTTGGAGAGGGGAAGGAGTCTTTCCAACTAAAAGCATGTTGATAGGGATAGAGAAGGAATACATGGATAAAAAGCATTTGAGCTTCAATAAAACACAGCAGTGATAATCTGTTAAGGTTGTTGACTTAGCATGTTCTCTATTATTTTAAGCAGAGTTCTAATTAATATTTTACGACTTTAAGTCCTTATATCACAAACACATGCATACAATCCTCTTGGTTGCTACATTCCATTTACATCAGTGACTGAAAATCACCACAGGCACTGCTTGGTATGAGCAGGCTAACTGTCTCTAATTGGTTTTATGTCTCTAACTAAACAAACTCTTAAATTCTGAAATCTGGAAGGAGCTGGAACTTTGATTTAGGATTCTCATTACTTGTTTTTTTAATATTGCCTTTCTTGCTCTCCGGGCAAAGGTTTTGTATATAACAGCTTCATCTTCTGTCCTTCGTTCTAGATTGCTTACACGTTGGGAGGAGCATCAAACACTGGCAAAAGTTATAGTCTCAAAATAAATACAAACAATCATGAAGTAGTTGCTTTACCTTAGAAATCACTTTTAAAAGTACAAATTGAACTTGAGCAAGCTAAACAATATGTATACCAGAGAAAAATATGTGTTCTGAAGCAGTAATCATGTTGGTAAACAACACCTGTCTCTTTGTTTCTTAGGGTTATAATTCACCCCAGGAATACATTGCAACCCAAGGGCCGCTGCCAGAAACTAGGAATGATTTTTGGAAGATGGTTCTCCAGCAAAAATCTCAAATTATTGTTATGCTCACTCAGTGTAATGAGAAGAGAAGGGTACGTAAGAAAATCTTGCACATAGTATGAAAAAAATTACTCTGAAAGCATATTTATTTTCTGGGGAGAGAATTTCTTTGCGCTGTTTTCTGATCATGAGGCAGCATCATTACCAGACCTGGAATGGCACTTTGTTCACTTATGGCAGGCATTTCAGGATGATTAAGGGACTGGAGCATCTTTCACGTGAAGAGAGGCTGAGCCAGCTGGGACTCTTCAGCCTGGAAAAGGCTCAGGGGATCTTGTCATTGTGTATAAATGCCTGATGGGAGGGAATGGAGTCAAGGGACCCCTCAGTGGTGCCCAGTGACAGGACAAAAGGCAATGGGCACAAATTAAAACACATTAAATTCCATCTGAAATCAGGAAACAATTTTTACTGTGAGGGTGACTGAGCACTGGCACAGGTTGCCCGAAGGTTGTGGAGTCTCCATCCTTGGAGATACTCAAAAGCCATCTGGCCATGGTCCTGGGCAGCCTGCTTTAGGTGGCCCTGCTTGAGCCAGGGGGAGCTGGACGAGATGACGTCCAGAGGTCCTTTCCCACCACAACCATTCTGTGATTCTGCACTTTTAAGTTTAAATAATAACAAAATACAAGTATTAGGCTTCACATTTTCCTTGACGTAATACAAATATTTTGAATATAATTTTTTTTATATGTGTATTCTCGTTCCTTATGTTTTGGTTCTTTTAGACCTATTCTATTAGGTAAAGTAACAATCTATAAAGACACTATGTATTTCCATTCTTCACTATGCTAATGCTACCCTTAAGAAAAACAGTGCCTAGCTTATGGCTGCAGTTAGTTACACAAATAGGAATGATCCGGCTGAAAGGCGTTGCAGGATATGTTACGTCTTATTGCAGCATCAAATAAGTAGTGCTGTAGACATTTCTAAAACTGAGCTTCAGTGTACTTCGGATTGCGCTTTTTTTTATATGCATATATATGTTTATATAAATACATACGTATTTATTTCCCTTTCAGGTGAAATGTGATCATTACTGGCCTTTTACAGAAGATCCTGTTGCATATGGGGACATCACAGTGGAGATGCTGTCCGAGGAGGAGCACGCAGACTGGGTTTATAGGAATTTCCGAGTTAGCTACGTAAGTGAAACATTTTGCAAGGCCCTACTAAAAGGGTGGGAATAATTTCGGTTCAGCCGTTATCTTTAACTTTTGCCCATTTCTGGTATTCAGTGGAAAATGCCTAAGAGAAAGATTGATAGCCTTACCGTCACTTCACACAGGCAAATGGCTAAATCACAAGCTTTCCCCTAAAATTGTTACCTCTGTGAATTTCTCAGCAAAGTGCAAGACTGAAACAAAAGTAGCACCAGAGTTCTGGACGTTTCTGTGGTGCCAATAATTAGTGACAACTAATGTGTAGACTTCTTTCCTTTATCTCAGGTATATCTTCTTGCTATAAGCTATTGAAAAATCAAAAATACCAATGTAGAAATCGAAAATACTTTTCAAAAGGGCAATTCTGCAGTATTCGTATATTCCTGTAAGTTATTGAAACACACACGAGAGCATACGATTTCCAAATTAAAGCTGTTCAGATTTTCAAACGTTTCTTTCAGGCTTTGTTTCCTGCACTAGCTCCTTGCCATTACCAGCTTGTGAAGGAAAGGTTAGAGATATGGAGGGGACGTGAAAAAACCTGGGCACTGGCATCTCAGCATTCGTCCAGGACCTCAGTCTTACTCAGCCATGCCTCACTGTGTTACAAAGTACGCACAGGGTGCAGGCTAGGAGTGCAAATGCATAAAACACGATGTGTTGGGCTGTTGTCATCCATTGAAAATAACGACGAGACCACAGTTTGTAGTTCGGGTGAACTGTCCTTTACAAAACCCAGGGCAGCTTCCTCGGGGCCTTTTATGCTGATCTCATTTTTACTGTCCTTTGCCTAAGGATCTGCTGTTGCCTGTGACTGGAGAGAGGTTGCTGCAGTAGGGGTGTTTAGCCTGGCCCAGAAAGGCAAAACGAAAGGCATTGCTTTCTGTGGGTTTTGCTGATGACACCCCCCCACCCCTCCCCATGCTTTGAGTTCCTCTAAGTCTTAAAGACAAAATGTATTGTGTTGAGGATCTTATTTCACCTAAAACCACTAGAGTTCTTAGCATGATAAATGTTTTTGTAATAATGGATATTTTTCTAAATATTGCCTTCGCCGTGTAATGATTTTTTCTTTTCTTATTGTATTTTTTTTGTTTGAAACTTGATAAGAAAAACTCTCAAGAGCGCAGTCTTGATTGTTTGCCCACAGCATTGTTCTTTATCTGTGGCAAAATGAGAAAAGGAGAGGGAATGGAATAGAAAGAGGAAGAAAGACTAAACTTGAAAAACATTACAATTCTTGACTTAAAAGCAAAATAAAATAAAACCACCATGAAGAAAAAAAGAAAAAAAAAACAAATCCAAACCCCAGAAACAGGAGTNGACTTAAAAGCAAAATAAAATAAAACCACCATGAAGAAAAAAAGAAAAAAAACAAATCCAAACCCCAGAAACAAGAGTTTATGCCCTTTGGATAATGATGGCCTGATACCCCCTCCCCTTTTTGATCAAATAGTGTGTAAATTCTTTGCCGCTTTTTTGGCCGACTTTACTTTCCTAGTCTGTATTGGGGAAAAAAAANAAGAAAAAAAAAACAAATCCAAACCCCAGAAACAGGAGTTTATGCCCTTTGGATAATGATGGCCTGATACCCCCCCCCCCTTTTTGATCAAATAGTGTGTGAATTCTTTGCCGCTTTTTTGGCCGACTTTACTTTCGTAGTCTGTATTGGGGAAAAAAACCCCACCACAACGCATCAAGGAAACCTCAGTCTGACTGAGCGTGATGGCACTGTTTAAACTCCTGTGAACAAGCTGCTCTTCTGCTTCTCCCATTAGGCTGATGAGGTGCAAGACGTGATGCATTTTAACTACACCGCCTGGCCAGATCATGGTGTCCCCACAACCAACGCTGCCGAGAGCATCCTCCAGTTTGTACAGATGGTCAGGCAGAAATCGGCGAAGAGTAAAGGCCCCATGATCATACACTGCAGGTAAGTGCTTCAAGGAAATGGAGAAGTAAAGGATGTAACTTACTTAATAGGTTGGGAAACTGCTGGAAAGAGACATTCTGGGGTTCTGCTCACGTGTTAGCTGGAGATGGTTCTCTCTGGTATTAAGGGTAAAGGATCTGTTATTAAACAGATCTAACCGAGATCCCCCACTTTGTCTACCTTGTGTCCGGGATTTCAGCCTGCAGCCATAGACACCAAGGCATTTCTTTCTAGAGGAATCTCTTTGGACGTTATCCGAAAAAAGGCTTCAGGAGGCGCAGCAGGCAATCCTGATTTACACCAGCTCAGAGCCTGCCCGTGCTCTCTCATTTTCACATCTTCATGATGCAGGTGTTGGGGTCCAGCCAGCAGCCCACCGTGGCATGTTACTACTCCCCTGCAGATGTGTGTCTCTGCAGATCCTCCTCGCCTGGTCATTCGGCTTTCGGTACATTCGGGAGGTGCCATGAAGAGTGCTGTCCTGTGCTAGCAGTAATACCAGCCTCTCATGTTAACAGTTATATGGGCTTTTTTTTTTTTTTTTTTTTTTTGGAGGAAGGTTGTTTTGCATACTGTGAGATCTGTGCATCATCTGGCCTTTTGTTAAGATGCTCACTTACTTGGTCTCTCTGGGGGCAGCTGCCGTGTTAGTGTTACCAGATTGATTCCTGATGCAATTCTTCCAACTGACTTCAAACCTCTTTGTGGCTCGTCACACGAGAGCTACTTGCAACAGATTGCTTAGAAACGTGTAAATAGATGGTTTGCAATGGATGAATACATGTACATTATGGTGACATACTCCCAATGGAAGTCAAGGCTTGATGAGATTAATCTCAGCGAACCCGACATCACCCACCCCAGAGGCAGCAGTTATGTTGCTGTGCAATGTATCAGCACCCTCCAGCGCTGTCTTTCCTGATGCAGATGTAGTGGTCAGCACCGACTGTCTCCTGCCACCGTTTTGCATACTTTTGAGAGCTCCTTCCCGGAAAAGAGTCTTTTATAGCAATGTCATTGCTAGTTTCCACATACGGCACTTAGTGTTCTACTGGAATGCAAAACAACAGCATTTGTAAAAACGGTAAGTTCTGCAGCTCTCCCATGTGACTTAATGCAGAAATTTCTAGGGGATATTGTTCTCAGAGTCCTAATATCAAGAAAGGTGCTAGTAAGCCAGCGAAGAGATTTATATGTAGTGTTGTGAAATCAAACCTCTTGTATACAACTTAATTGTTCTGGGGAGGAATAGAAGCAAGCATCGGAGAGCTGGGTGATAACTTTAGTATTTTCTTTTTAATCAGGATGCTTCTATCAGCAGAGAGAGACATTTTCAGGTAGTACTTTTTGAGTATACTGTATATCTTAGACCACATAGTTTAAAACAGCAATGCTATGAACTTAGGGGCAGGAGAGCAGAAAGAATGTACAGCACAACTCCTACAGCAATTGTTCTCAAACATTAAAGAAGACACAGAACTGACATCATTACAACTTCTCCACCTGTTATTTATGAGTTTATCAATTAATGAATCTGTCAGATAAGAGGATCAAAAGCTCCATTGTATTTCTCTCGTTCAAGATATTGACAGTTTTTTTAAAAAGAAGCGAAACTCCCGTTTAGTGAAAGCCATGTCGAACTGTGTTGAGATGAACTGTTGCAACTTTCTTGCAAATATTTTGAAGGCTCTTCTGAAAAATAGGACAAGGCAGCAGAAAGAACTTTTGCCAAGACACACACGTCCATCCTTACAGGTGGTGTTGGGAATCTCTTTGAAACTCTGTAAAACCTCTAAACCCACAGACATAATGAAATCAGAAATAATGAAATGTAATGAAAAACATTACACGTGAAATCACAATGCAAAGATTTATATGCACATTAGAATCTCCAAATAAAAACAGCGTGCCTTTTTTCTAGTCACTAAGCTTCCCTTTGTAGGGACAAAGATTTGTCAGCCGAGTGGTTGCTGACTATTTCTGTCTCGTGCTCCCAAGGCAGAAGTCCTGGAGCGCAGACCCTTCTGGGTGGTTTGCCCTTTGAGGACGAGCAGCAGCAGTGCAGTGCCTATGCAAAGCCGAGAGCTTTGCGGTGTGGAGAGCTGTGGAAGTGAATCGTGCAGGGTGAACCCCAGCTGCCTCTGTGCAGCAGTCACTGCCGAGCGGGTCTCTGCAGTTACAGCTGCAGCCCCTGTAGTTAGAGACGTCCCATGCAATCTTTGCGGGGCGCTGTGAGAGCGGGAAGAGCGGACAGCGAGGGGTGGACGAGGGTATGCGTGCACATTCTGCGTGTGAGTGCATAAAGAAGAATATAGGAAGGTGAAATGACTGCAGAGCCACATTCTGCCTAAACAATGTGTAAATGGGTTGCACGGCATTTAATCCTACAGATTAACGAGCCTGTCTGTCCTCAGATTAGTTACATCTGATTATCTCAGCTGCAGGACACCTGCTTTTTGCAGTATCTCTGATTTTCCTCTGTGTCTCCATCAGAAAAGCCTGACATGAGATGCATGTCTGTGTGTGTTGCAGTGCTGGAGTGGGACGAACGGGAACCTTCATCGCCCTGGATCGGCTCTTACAGCACATCCGTGATCACGAGTTCGTAGATATACTGGGCCTGGTGTCCGACATGCGGTCCTACAGAATGTCCATGGTGCAGACAGAGGTAAGATCAGTTCTCTTCGGCACTGTGAAGGTACCATCGGATCTATTTCATACCTCTCTGCAGCATGTTCATGTCCAATGATTGTTGTTCCTCCCGAACACTTGACAAAAAAGAGCTCTGAATAGATACAATTAAGTTTTTGTTTTCATTGTAATATTGTCACATTATTAATCTACTGCGTATATATCTACAGTCTCACTGATATCTTCCGGAGCAGATGAGTTATTCTCACCTCTGTGAAATGAATATGCAAAAAATGCATTAGAATAGATTAACATATGAAATTTTCAAACCATTTTGAAAAGAATTGGTCTTGCTGAGGGGATTAATGGTTCGTGAAATGATATCAGTATGGGACAGCCATTCACGCCCGTTCAAGAGGGTATCATCTGGCCAAGCACAGGAACTCGGTTACACAATGGTACTACAAATAACAAGCAAAAGAGACAAAAGAACTGTGCGTCTGCCAGACAGCCTCCTTGCCCAAATATCTCCTGGATATTTCTTCTTCTGTTTTTAAGGCAAATGTCAGGAGAATAGGCGTACTGTCAGAATAGATAGTGGAAAAAAATTCACAAATGCTTTTTCCAAAGCAGAAGCTTCTATGCGTCTGAAACCTTCCCAGTCCCTCTACTAATGAGGGAAAGACTTCACGCCCGTTGTACTCTTCACTGGTCAGGCACGGTATAATTTGGCAACCTCTGTACAGTTGGAAGTGCCACTATCACTGTTTGCAGCCTGGGTCTAGCAGATAATCTGTTGCCAAGGATTGCTTAACCCAGAGCAAAGCAAAGACTTAGCAGGAAGAGGAGAGGAGATGGAAAACATGCAGTGACAACAACTCGCAACTGACAACAACCAGATTATTATCCTCAGACCCTTCTGGATCATTCCTATCAAGCTACTACTTTTTGTCACAATTCACTAAATTAATCCAACGGCAAATCCTTATGTAAAAGCCAGAGAAACAAATCCTGATGGTTTATTTCAGCTGCAACTACTTTAACACTCCAGAGGTGATGTCTTTTTTTTAATTTTTTTTTTTTTTTAACGTGCAAACTCGTTGCCTTCCTGGGACTGATGTCGAGGGCTAGGCTTTGATGGTCGCCGAGGTCCTGCTCCAGGCAGTGGCCAAGGCTGACCGCAGACATCACTAGGTGGCACTGGCACTCAGGTGCTGACGCCACCGAAAAGGCTTCCTTTGCAAAACCTGAAACCACGCACAGCTCACCTGGGTTCCTGTTGCCTGGTACACTGGAAAGTTGCAAGTGTCTCGCTGAGCCGTTTAGAAAAAGCTGTCATGGACCCAAAAAGGGGATTAGATTGGAAAACATCCTGAATTGAAACCGGTCAATCCAAATTAGCGGGTGTGAGGAAGTCCAGGCATTTCTGTGGTCTAAAACATCCTTCAGACTCATATTGATCTCTCCTGGCACCAGCAGACCACAGGGGACAGGGACTGAAATCCAGACTCAAGCTTTGGAGCTTGAAACTCTGCCTTGGGACAGTCATTGCTGCTTGAGATCCACTTGCTCGTTGGGCATAGTGCACTTAATGCTTAGTGTAGGGTTCATCAGGGTTTGCCTTCTATCTCTTTGGAAGAACCTTAACTGATGACTTTTAGATTTCCAATTGAATTACAGTGTTTATCTGTATGATGATAATGCTTAGAAAAGCCAGTCCATAACCAAAACCAAAGATAACCACAGACGTGTTGCACTAAAATCTGTCTGCAAATATAATGGCACATGTGATTGACCCGACTTGCTTATACTGTCATCGGCTACTAAGTCCCCAAATAATTAACTGCTCTGTGAACAAAATCAGGTTTGAGCTTTTTATTGCTAAAGAAGTCGAGCACTAAGGAACACGAAGAAGTTCATTAAAATATTTCAGGTGCATATGTGGCATGGTTGCAATTCGTTGCACGTAAAGCACTCGTTCTGGCAATGCATTCATTTTCAGACAATATAAAGTAGACCCACTTTAGATCTAATTGTTCCATTCTGTTCTATTCATCTTCTGTCATCGTTCAGGTTATTAATAAGTGATTATGGGGCCAGGGCAGCTCAGGTGCATTTAGTGCTTTCCCAGTTGCTATCTGTAACAATTGAGGGCTGTTAGTTTGGGAGCAGACACCTCACTGTATCTTGTGTGGAGCTGAGGAGGGAGAGATGGAGAAGCTGCACCCGCCGTTACTGTCAACTATCAAAAACTGTGTGGGCTTTTGTCGTGCTTTCTGAGGTGCAAAAAATGCCCACTCATTTGGTCTTTTCTTCTAGGAACAATACATTTTTATTCACCAGTGTGTGCAACTGATGTGGCAGAAGAAGAAGCAGCAGTTCTGCATCAGCGATGTCATCTATGAGAACGTCAGCAAGTCCTAGTTCAGAGTCACAGGTGGTGAGTCGGGCATGTGTGCCGTGCCCGCAGCCTTGCCTCCTGGCTGCTCGGCAGCAACAGCATCATGGGTGTTGGCTCCAGGAGCTTTCCTAGGGGCTTGGAGTTTTCCAGGCCTCATCCCCACCTCTGAGGTGATGTTCACATGGAGAGCATGAGGAAAAATCCCTCTAGCCTCTCACAGTAAATTATGTGCTATGCTTTCCATGGCACGGTAAAAACGTATTGGCTCACTTACCGAAGTGAGTTTGAAGAAACAGAATCTGGAAATCCTGAGTGAGCCATCTAACCGTTTCCTTCCTCTTGTCCTAACACACCTTACAAAGTTTAAAGGAGAGGAGGACTTTGTATCTTCAGTCATTCTCAAGTCACTTACCAACCGCCAGGTTACCAAGGCCAGCAGAGGTTTGGGGATGCTCTGCCAGCACTGCTGTTGTGACAACAAAGCCATTTGTTGGCTTTGTTGGGTGAGACGGTAACCAAAAAGCTCTGACATGAAATGCTGGGGAGGGTTTTTTTTCCATAAATCTAGAACCAGGGAATAGAAGGTGTCTCAGGCTGGTAGTACTCTTAGCATAAGCGAAGTGGCTGTCTTGCCTTTTCACTGAGCCCTGGTGCGTGCAGGCAGCCCAGCTGCAGATTAAACACATGGCTCTGACCTACCAAGTGGTTTGCTGGCGGGGACAAGCTGTCACTGCTGTTTAAGCTGATGATCTTTAGTTCATTAGGTGGCAGTAATAACCCAGCCGTAACCTTAATATTTGCTTTTGAGTGAATCGGGAAGCTACAGACTTTCAGTGTAAACTGGCTTCTCAAATAGGCGGTGAAGAGCTGGGCTGTGGGCACTGACCCCAGCCGTCGCTGCTGCTGTGTGTCCATGGTGTTACACTTGCACCTTCATTAGCCTCTGCGTGCGTCGTTCCCCCGTCTGTAAAGCGAGCCCCGATTTGCCTCACTTTTCCTAACGTCTCAGTAGTTTACTGTCTAATCTGAGTCCCAGAGCCCAGCTGCTTGTACTGGTGGGCTGGTAAAAATAAATGCTAAGAACTGTACTTATTTCCTTTTTTATTTCTAAAACATTCTGTCTGTTTGGTTCCAGGTGAGACCATGAAGCANTTTGTCGTGCTTTCTGAGGTGCAAAAAATGCCCACTCATTTGGTCTTTTCTTCTAGGAACAATACATTTTTATTCACCAGTGTGTGCAACTGATGTGGCAGAAGAAGAAGCAGCAGTTCTGCATCAGCGATGTCATCTATGAGAACGTCAGCAAGTCCTAGTTCAGAGTCACAGGTGGTGAGTCGGGCATGTGTGCCGTGCCCGCAGCCTTGCCTCCTGGCTGCTCGGCAGCAACAGCATCATGGGTGTTGGCTCCAGGAGCTTTCCTAGGGGCTTGGAGTTTTCCAGGCCTCATCCCCACCTCTGAGGTGATGTTCACATGGAGAGCATGAGGAAAAATCCCTCTAGCCTCTCACAGTAAATTATGTGCTATGCTTTCCATGGCACGGTAAAAACGTATTGGCTCACTTACCAAAGTGAGTTTGAAGAAACAGAATCTGGAAATCCTGAGTGAGCCATCTAACCGTTTCCTTCCTCTTGTCCTAACACACCTTACAAAGTTTAAAGGAGAGGAGGACTTTGTATCTTCAGTCATTCTCAAGTCACTTACCAACCGCCAGGTTACCAAGGCCAGCAGAGGTTTGGGGATGCTCTGCCAGCACTGCTGTTGTGACAACAAAGCCATTTGTTGGCTTTGTTGGGTGAGACGGTAACCAAAAAGCTCTGACATGAAATGCTGGGGAGGGTTTTTTTTCCATAAATCTAGAACCAGGGAATAGAAGGTGTCTCAGGCTGGTAGTACTCTTAGCATAAGCGAAGTGGCTGTCTTGCCTTTTCACTGAGCCCTGGTGCGTGCAGGCAGCCCAGCTGCAGATTAAACACATGGCTCTGACCTACCAAGTGGTTTGCTGGCGGGGACAAGCTGTCACTGCTGTTTAAGCTGATGATCTTTAGTTCATTAGGTGGCAGTAATAACCCAGCCGTAACCTTAATATTTGCTTTTGAGTGAATCGGGAAGCTACAGACTTTCAGTGTAAACTGGCTTCTCAAATAGGCGGTGAAGAGCTGGGCTGTGGGCACCGACCCCAGCCATCGCTGCTGCTGTGTGTCCATGGTGTTACACTCGCACCTTCATTAGCCTCTGCGTGCGTCGTTCCCCCGTCTGTAAAGCGAGCCCCGATTTGCCTCACTTTTCCTAACGTCTCAGTAGTTTACTGTCTAATCTGAGTCCCAGAGCCCAGCTGCTTGTACTGGTGGGCTGGTAAAAATAAATGCTAAGAACTGTACTTATTTCCTTTTTTATTTCTAAAACATTCTGTCTGTTTGGTTCCAGGTGAGACCATGAAGCACACCCATCTTCCCTTGCTTCTGATTATTTTTTTTTCCTTTTGATGGTTTGAACGGCCAGTTGTTCTGCCAGGAGAGACTGCTGCTTTGCAGTACGCAAACAACGAAAGAAAAAAAACTTTTAACTTTCTGAAGCATTGGGGAGACAAAGCCTTAATGAGCCTGCGGTGTCTTTTGAACTGTTTAATTTCTGGACATTTTTTAAAAATACTGGACCAAATTCAACTGAACAACATGAAGGAAAAGACACTATATGTGCATAAAATAGATTGCTCCAGAGTGTTGGATTTTTGTTTGGTACTTTTTGTTATTTTATTTTTTTTTCCTGTGCAGGTTGGGCTTAAGGTTAAAGTAAGTAAGTGCAATATTTTTTTAATGGTTGACTGAAGAGCTTTCTCCATGTGTCACTGGTCTGTGCTAACGTCCATAGGAGAGCAGGCATTGTTAGTATCTAATAATACCTCATTAGTGAATAGAGAGGCATGAACATACATGAAGAAATCTGGAGATTTTGAAGGGGGGGGGGAGGCGGGCGGGGATTGCTGGGTACATGAATTTGACTGTTTCCTACAGCACTGCTGGACGTGGGGTCTGGGGGAGCACAAGACCCGAGGAATGGACTGATGAGCAGAAATCCAAACCATGAAGTCTGAAGCTGAAGCGGACAGCCGACACTGAGAAATGGGGCAGTTCCGGTTCTTGACTGTATTTCTACTAATTAAGCAGAGGGATTGCTCTTTTTGCCAACCTTTTCAGTAACGCCGCTGATCAGGGTCTTGGTTTAGGTGAATCTAATTGAAGTGCAGCTGAGTTTCAAGCTGGGATATCTTAAGACTCCATTACTATAGCGTTTAACTGTCTGAGCGGTCCATGGTGCCTATACCCCTCATTTGTTTATTATTTTCAATAAGTATTAACCCTGTGTAAAAATGTGTAACTGATTCAGGTTGAGGGGGTGGAAAGGAAAAAAAAAAAAAAGTGCTTTAACAGACGTAACTATTTCTCCGAGCCAGGAATTCACAATGTTACAAAAACAAGGTTTTGGCATGTGAAGGGCTGGTTATCGCTTTATTGCTATAAGGCTGCCAAAGCATCGGTATGGATTCCTGCAGGGGCTTCGGGGTCGGGGCGCGGCTCTTTTCGTTTTTGCTGTCAGTTTCAGTTCNGGCTGGTTATCGCTTTATTGCTATAAGGCTGCCAAAGCATCGGTATGGATTCCTGCAGGGGCTTCGGGGTCGGGGCGCGGCTCTTTTCGTTTTTGCTGTCAAGTTTCAGTTCTAGTCAGAATAATTAGCTATATATATATTTTTTTTGTCTTTGTATATTTCCAGTACATCATTGTGTATTGTGACATGGATGCTGTCAGAATGGATGTTGATGGCATTTTTGTAACCTGATGCTTTGTGTCACCTCACTGGAAGTTAGCAGCAATGGTACTCAGTGTAAACAAAACAAACTTGAACTGAAAGTAAACACACTGGATTGCTTACCTGTGAAGAAGTCACTATCAGCAAAACAGCAAACGCACCCGCATATGCTTTTTTATTCACCCCTCGGCCTGCTACTGCCCGTCAGGGTACCAGGGTGTAGTTCAGTAGCTCGGCTACTTCCAGGAGCCTGATAACCTCCTTCACATGACATTTGAATTTTTTCTTCCAAAGAGTTATTCCACTAGCAGGTAAATAGGTGTATATTCCTTTGATATCATCTACTTCATCATGGTATTGGTTACAGTGGAAAACTTCCTTCAAACTATCCCATCTGTATTATGCAAAACTGCATAGACTTAACATAATTTCCCAAATAAAACAGGTCCATGTGAAGGGTACTGAAGAAACGGGACTCTACCTCTGATTATTAAATGGGAATGACATGAATTGCCCCCCCCGCCCCCTTCTCTTTTCATGCATCTAATACTATTTCAATAGTTTCTGCTAAGCCCAGCCCTAAAGCAGAGATGCCATTTCTCGAAACTAGATGCATGGAGATTGACGCAAAAGGGCAGAGACTCCTGTCTTCAGGGTGCAGATTGCTAACAAGAAATGCGTCAACGGTACACGTTTCTCTCTTGTTTCACCACTGTGCCTCGGCTGGAGGGCTTGCCAGTTCAGTAGGAACAGCAATGATTTGTCTGGCCGAATTCAAACAGAAAACAGAACTATAAATGAGCACTTGACCATTCAGACCTTGCCTTCATGCTTTTTAAAAAAAAATAGTTTCAGTATATGTTTACTCAGAAAATATGTTCACATCCCTCAAGAGAACTAGTGGGGTGGGGCGGGGGGGGAACGACAACATGACACCCACAAATGGTCTTGCTTTCTCATCCACTGCCTCCTCCTTCCTGTTGGCTATTGCCCATTGAGTCTGCATTTATTCCGTATCATAGACCCGAGTAAGGAGGTTACTTCTTTTAAAACATTCATGTGCACACAAAATATCACAGTGTGAGATGGCTCTAAAAGAAGCTTGGCAGAACATGACAGGGTACGAGATTGCTGCAAAGATGCCAAAATCACATTGTTGCAAATGATACTGCCTGAATAGCCTGGATTTACTACACGGATTTGAATGCATGTCTAAAAATTACTCCTTTCGCTCAGTGACATGTGTATTTTTCCTTTGCTCGCTACTTAATCACAATATCAATTACAATGAGTGACAATGCCTTCAGATACCTTTTCCTACCCATACAGTAAGCAAAACTGCACAACTGGTTATGTTGGGGTGGCTGTGGAAACCACCTCTCCCAGAATTCAAGACATAAGTAATTAAAGCAAGGAAGAAGTCTGAGAGACAGTGTGGTTCAGATGACTCATGCAGAGCCTTTTAGCCTGAATCGACGTGTCATGATTTTGGTTTTACCTTGTCACGCTCCTTGAAAGCAAGTCCAAACAAAGAATGGTTTGGACTCATGCTGCATGTTGATATGGTTTCCAGCATCTGTCAAAATAAAACTCTCAAGGCATTGCAGCTGTAAATCTGTCTGAAGGTTCAGGTTTTGTAATAGTTTGCTTGAATTATGGGTTTCATGCCTATAGCTCTGCTGACACCATAGATGCTCTCCGTTGCTCTGCTGCTCTTACAGCATCTACTGACTCAGATGCATGTAAAAGCAGCTCTGCACAGTTAGTGACCATTAATTGAAACTAGGGCAGGTTTTTCTCCCTGTTGCCTCACACCATGCGTACTGTCATGGAAGGAACAAGCAAGTAAACCTAAGGATGTGTTTTAGAAGTGCCAAGACGTTTTTAGAGCCGTGCGTGAAGGTAGTGTCTCTCCTAGCATGCCCTGTGCAGTGAGCCCCGATGTACTTCGGTCTTCAGAACTGTTGCCTTCCATCCTCACACAAGGGTTAATAGGCTGGGAAGCCTTACTTGTGCTTTACTTCATTTTACAGAGTTTTTTTCCTGCATCTAAAGAAGACAAAGTTGCCCCTTGTCAAATAGTCAACAACATCATCTTTCTTACACAGGAAAAATGGCCCGCCCTTCCCTCCTCATTCAGTTCATGAACCAGAGAGTCACACCACCTTCCTCCCACGTCTAACTTACTTACTTACTTTTTAAACGGCTTGTGTGAAAACAGTAGTTTCATTCAGGCAGTTAAAAGCTGTTGCTTTTAGCCGTTTCTTGTGGGAGGGTAACGTTGTTTATTAGTGCTGGTGAAATGGATGGGAACAGGGGTGTTTGTTTGTTTGTTTGAGCTTTGCTGCTGCTGTGACTGGCAGCACTCGTGGCTAGGCAGCATCTAGGAAGTCTCCTCATTTTATCTCCTCCTCTTTTAATCTACAAATATTATCAAGAAGTGGAAGCACAGACTAATATCCTGCTACTGGTTTTGGCCTGGGTGCCGAGGAAGTAGTAAAAGGCCAAAGCTGCAACCTAAGCACGTAACTTCAGAGAAAATGAAGAAAGGTAAGAAGAGCCAAAGGCAGTTAAATAGGCACTTACTAGCTGAAACAACATAACAGCACTAAAAGTTCGACATGTTTGTGAAATAATACTTAAACACCGAACCCAATGCATGCTTACTAATTCCCTCGCTTGCACTTGCCATAGGTAACGGTGTTGCGTATATGCGAAGGTGGGGGGCTGAGCACAGAAATACTCCCTCAAATACTCCCTCTTGACGTATTGGACTCAATCCTTAAGACAAAGCTGCTTGTTTTGTGTTTTAGACACTACACAGACTTCACAGTTGAGGAAAAACATCACAGAAAAACTGGGCTCCTATAAAATGGTAGCTTGGCCAGAAACATGGGTTCCCATTCATAATCATGCTTAAGCATGAGATGCAGCTCAGGAAAATGAGTAGAGATACCGGCTTGAACAAGGGTCTGGTATTCAAGGTGTATCTTGCTGTCATGGTTTAACCCCAGCCGGCAACCACGCACCACACAGTCGATCGCTCACTTCCCTCCCAGCTGGGACAGGGGTGAGAATCAGAGGGGTAAAAGTGAGAAAACTCACGGTTTGAGATAAAGGCAGTTCAATAGGTCAAGTAAAGGTTGTGCGTGCAAGCAAAGCAAAACAAGGCACGAACTCACTGCTTCCCGTGGGCAGGCAGGTGTTCAGCCATCTCCAGAAACGCAGGCCTCCATCACGCGTAACGGTTAATTGGGAAGACAAATGCCGTAACTCCAAATGTCCCCTCATTCCTTCCTCTTCCCCCAGCTTTACACGCTGAGCATGACGCCATATGGTGTGGAATATTCCTGTGGTCAGTTGGGGTCAGCTGTCCCGGCTGCGTCCCCTCCCAGCTTCTTGTGCCCCGCCAGCCCACAGGGAGAGGCAGAAAAGGCCCAGTCGCTGTGTGAGCTCTGCTCAGCAATAATGAAAACATCTCTGTGTTATCATCAACACTGTTTTCAGCACAAATCCAAAACACAGCCCCATGCTAGCTACTATGAAGAAAATTAACTCTCTCCCAGCCAGACCTAGCACACTTGCTTCTGCATAAGCGAGTCCTAAAAACCTGAAAACTCAAAATGCCTTCACTTTCCACAACAACAAAAAATAAATAAAAATTCTGCTAGTTACAGATTTCCTAATTAGAAAGACTCTTAATCCACATTGTATAGCTATTCACGGGTTTCTGTTTGCTCCCTTAGTTAAATTAGCAAAGTACTGATGTTACGGTCCAGCAGAGCACTTCCAGGGATGCTTTCAGAGTTTCACAAACACTGAGGAATATGCTCAAAGTCACTGGGAGCTCTGCACGTTTCAGAATATTGTATCGTTTTGGCTACCTACCGCCTCATAAACCATTGATTTCTGCACACACCAATACTGTGGAAGTCTGCATTTATTTCCCAGTCCCCCCGAAAACACCAACTTTTATACAACACAATGTTTTGGAGCAATAAAAGTACGTATTAAAAAAAAATCTCACAGATCACAATTTCTCTTAGCAAAGCGCTGTTTTAACGTTTGAATTGCTGGATGGCAAGTAAACTATTCCATGCATCGCTATTGGTTAGCAGCGTTCTTTACAAACTAAACGTGAGGTTCCACAGTGGTTTTCCTCTCCCCATCGTGTCCCAAGGGAACAAGCAGACTAAAGGAGTAAGAAGAACTGCCTTGCCGATGTTAAAACGTATGTGCTTAGAAAGCGTAAAACTGCTGGGTGAACATACACTGCCGGCACTCTCTCCCTCCACCCAGTTAAAAAGGCAGACTCAAGCGCAGAAAAGGAGTAAAGCAGTTCCTGCGTTATCAAACGTGACTCCTTTTTCCACGTCTAATAAGGCACTTTTTTGACATTTAAAAAACTGTTTTGTTTCCTTTTCAAAGACACTTTTCATGTATCACATCTTTCTAAAATACTAGTGTAAAAAAAAAAAATCCTCACTACTCAAATCCTAAAGAAAACATTTTGAATGAAACACTGGATTCTACCACTGTTTTCACTTAAGACTGAAAATTTTGAAGAAAACATTTTATTTTCCTTTGAGGAACGCCAAATGAGATCTCCTTTTGATTTCTTATAAAAGCCAACAAGCTAAATATTCAAAAACTGCTCAGCAAAGGGGTGAAGCTCCCCAGTGTTTTAAACCATCAAGGAAATTCCAGCAAAAAGGGAAGTATTTGCCTTAATGCCATTCAGATTTCACAGACTGTAACACACAAAAAATCATAAAAGTCTAGTTCAGCAAAGTTAAAAGGTAAAATACACCTCGAGTCGTCCTGGGTTGTGAAGTCGTTAGTAGTTAATTTAAAACCTGTGAAAAAACACAGAAGCCAACCAACCAAGCCCCAGCCCCCCAGATTATTCTGCTTATTCCTTAAGTATATGGAAGGGGGTCCCTGTTTTCCTCCCAAGTATCTCCAAAGATGCCTCTGACCACTTTCAAACTTGTCTGGCTCCTTCTGTACAACTTAACAGCTACACAGAAACCCAGCTTTAAAAAAACCCTGTTGTGAAGCCACCTCTTCTCTCTCACAAAAGAAACATGAGTGCTTCCTCCAAGACCTCTGCACGCCAAGCTCCACAAAGCCTGAAGAGTCTCAGAGCTGATACCTCCTTCTGGGCAAAAGCAAACCATATGCTGAATGCCAGAACAAACCTGCAGAGAATACGAATATTGGCTTCGTATTTTCCTAATGAACAGGGGAACAGAGGTGGAGGTAACCACCGCAATTTCTTTTATGGAATCAGACATACTGTCCATGAGAAAAGACAGTGACGCTGATTTTTAAATACGAGTTTCAAAGATATTTTTAAAAGTTTCCTACTCCTGTACTTACAAATAATGAAGCATCTATGTAAGAGTAGCTTCAGTTCGTTCTTTATTTTCTTAAGTCATTCACCACCCAGTGCAGGGGACTTTGCTGTACTCTTCAGGCTAGGTATGGATGCTTACTAGAGAGGGTAGGGAAGGGGAAATTTCAAGTGTGAATCAGAGAATACATCAAGCCTTTGGAGGTCTGGGCTTGACCCTTTAATTATAGGACAGGCAGTGAGACAGAAAATTCCCCCCCCCTAAAGCTATGTATATATAGGTTGAATGGATGCAGTCATCATGCAGGTGGGCTGGTTCAAATGTTTCCTGTAGGGAGAAAGCAATGAAGAATCAACGTTTCTTTCACTGGGTAAGACAAGTGTCCATTTCTTAGTGATTGCTATGGCAGTTGGAGTCTTCAGTTTGGGATTTGTCACTTCTTCACCCATTTCTGGACAAGACTACGTTTAAATGACAGGTGCAGAACCTATGTACTTTTTACGGGCATAAAGAATATATATTGAATGTAAAAATATGCATAGACACATAACCAACACACAGAAGTATTTGTAAGGACATCTACAATAAATGGCACTAAACACTTTTATTAAGATTTTAATTTTTCTTTTATGAAAAATGAATAAGATTCTTCTTTCCCTTGTATGCAGAGGAAGAGCAAACTAATGGCAAAAATCAAGAACACTTTCTTATTTCAACACTATCTTTGTAGCCACAAAGATACAAATATTTAACAGACAAGAAATACTGTTTATTGCAAACTTTAAGCTGATTCATGTGAAAAAGGCACTATGAAACTTAATCAAACTAGAT
>VZSC01013310.1:47954-86814 GCA_013398225.1 Steatornis caripensis | reverse complement strand
AGATGTTTAAATTTGTATAAATTAAGTGATATTATATATTATATATAATACATATATTATATATAAAATCACACGATCATGTGAAATAAGAGGATATTTTGTGACAAAAATCATTGCATCTTCAAAAACAATATTTGGTGGAAGGGATGTTTCCTTTTCTCCTCCCTTTTGCCTCCAGGAATCCACTTTTCCAAAAGATGACGTTTATAAAGGTACAATAGCTTTTTACATAAGGACATCTGGGACCAACACACAGAGAAGATTGGATTATACATTGCTCCTTTGACAGGTTAAGTTACAAACAAAAAAAAATGCAAGTATATTAAAAAAAAGAAAAAAAAAATGCACTGCGAATTGTTTCCTGGCTACCTACAGCAGATCTGATCACCGCTTTGAGCTGAGTTGTGTTACTATTTTCTAGTTATTCCTTCTTGTGCAATATCATAGTTCATCATGAGTGAAGTATTGATAAAATCAATGTACAGAGTATTGTTTTGCTATAAACAGCATCATTAGTAATAAAACGCCTTGGGAGTGATGCAAGAAAGATTCAGTCTATGCTGGGCTGCTGCTCATTCTCTAAACATTTCCCCTCTCCAATTGCTGGCATCAATGACTTAAGTAAACATCCTGCAGCAGAATGCATGGCAAGAAAGACTAAGCCAAAAAGACATAATTGCAGACTACAGCAAGAGAAGGGTTTCAGAATCTTATTATTACTGAAGGGTTCAAATGCTTTTTCATTGCTAGCTCAGCTTCCCTCGGATGAATCACAAAGACATGTTCCAGTTTATCTGTCATGTTAATTCCATAAAGCCAAGACTCATCTTTGGGTGCAAATAAATCACGTGCCAGCATTTTCCCCTGTCAGGAACCTTCAATGAATTTCTCATCTGTTCATTTTTAATGGTAAGAAGCCAGCAGCAGGTACTTCTGTGGAGACTACTGTAAATTTTCTTTATGGTGGATAGTTACACTTACAATACAGTAAGATATTCCCGTTCACTGATTCCTAAAGCAAAGCTGGATGGGATAATGCTATGGACAATGGAACTAAAGAAAAGAGGAAACACATTTAGTGGCTGCTTGCTTCATCAAAGGACTCCACACCCGAATCTGTGGCAGCTGCACTGATTTTTTCTTGTCGTCTTCGCATAATTTCTTGCAGTTCTGAACTACCACTGTTAGCCTATAAACAAATACAAAAGAAAAAGTTTACTTGTGGTTTTGACATGTGATGCAGTTCCTCTGTCAGCATTTTATTAAGATCGATGTTTGAACAAATTAAACTCACCTTGCAGCTCCAGAACTAAAAAAGCACTAAGAATCTGGCTAAGTAACGTTTGGAATAGGAAAGTATTTACACTATCCTTAAAAGTGGACCAGAACAAAACCTGCAGACTATTAAAAGTGTCAGCTTGTCTTTCAGCACTGCTGTGCATCTTTAATTCTCACGGAAGCCCCTGGAAGTATTGCATATTCATGGTGTGAAATATGGCTTCAGTAAAAGCAGGGTTAAAGCTCAGCAATTTTGTTAAGATTCCACCGTTGAGTACTTAAAAATCATGGAAATCATATTTAGAAATCGAAGCACACAAAGTCTTCATGGTTTTAGAGTTACGTAAACACAAAATTCATGCACGCACATGGGTGTGCACAGCCATGGCCTAAGTAAGGATTCAATCTTAATATCTCTCGTTACACAAGACACCATCATGCATTTGCTGTTCGGGGACACAGGTTTCAAACTCAAGAGCGCAACAGTAAGAATTGAGTCATATTACTATATTAGCAACAGTGAAGTGTTGTGAGGACAAGGCTTTATTTCAGCTTTTAGGGTGAAAAACAAGTCTGCTGAGCTAGCTGAAACAGATGGCTTTGACAACGTAAATGAAGTTATTAGCAAGGCCAGGACACATATCCGCTAGAGCAGAACTTCCCAAAGTGTGCATGACTCTGAATAAAACTAGAGGATTATAAAGCAAGAGCCATATCCGCTACTGTGTTATTTGGCTATGACATGACCTTCCAGGCTTCAAAACTAGTTTCCAAAATAGCCTCTGAATAAGAACGCAGAAACTGGTTTTGAAATTTGTAAAACAAATTTCAGAACTGTTAAGTGGAAAAGCCCTCAAGTGATTCTGAACTCTGAAAATGTATCCCATTACATAAAATTTAATTTAGATTTATCTCACTATATCCATTACGGTGCATTATCTGATGCCACTACCTGGCAGGCAGGCTAGGTGTCCACAGGGAGGGAGGCTAGGATGCTTTTCCTAGGTAAATTACCCTTGCTCTATTCTCCCAAAGTGGAAGAGCAAAGCAGGGGGCTTTTAGTTGACTCTCTGAAGGTGAGAGGGCAGTTTTATTTGTCTTAATTCATCTTGCCCTTGCCCATTTGGTTTCAGATATAGAGTAAATGCAGCAGTCACCCATTACTGAAGTCAGAAAAAACATCAGCAGATACCCAACAACATGCTTTATCACGTAGAAATATTTTTCTGAAAATGACTGAGCAGCCGAGGCTGAAACGGTTTACCTTCTTGATAACATCAATAACACCATGACTGATGAGCTCGAAACGCCGTTCAACTAAACCAACTGCAATACATCATGTGGCACGGCACAGCAGGCACATCCTACTCAGAGGCAGGGTACAGCACAGCTAAGTAGCCTGGAACTCTTCTTAGGAATACAGTTTTTGGAACGGACTGCTAGGCCTCGGCCTTACTGATTTACCCAGCTTAGTCTCTAACCACATCACAAGGTATCAGTAAACTTCATAGTTCAATCTCACTTCTGTGCCTGGGTCATTCCTTTCACCAAGGTGTCAACGAGCATAAGCTATTCTTCCAGGCAATTTGATAAGTATATTAGACAGAAACCACTTTCACTTCTAAAGTGATGTGTGTCCATGCTTCCCATTGATGGAGTAGAAAGACAAGGAGGAATGCGGACCTGAAGTGTTCCTTTCTGGAGAAGACAAAGGTGGTGTTCAGGTTATTGTGTCTCTAGGCTTATCTTCTGTAGCGCTTTTCAACACCAGAGCTTGAAACGCTCAACAAAAGTTAAGGAAATGGACACGTAAAAAACTCATAATCATGGAGTCTATTAATATTTTCACTTTGCAATATATATGACCAGCCAAGCTGCTGTAATGCATTGTACTTGGCACACGAGGTGAACTTCAACTCTCTGCAGCAGCCCCAGAAGACAGTTCCTGAGAGGGATACACCGACCAGTACAGAGAGTGTGGTGCACCCTGCCTCCCCCTGAGACACCGCTGCTTGCCACCACCGTTTCCTCGGGCAGAAAGGAGGTGTTTGGCCCCGGCTGTGGCCAGCTCTGCTGTCTTGACACACTGGTCTGGCATAGAGTTATCTTTTTGGTTTTGCTTAGCCAAACCCAGAAAGCTGTTAAACTCCAAATGCTTTCCTCACACTTGCAGTCTGTTACTTCGTCATGCTTATACAGGGGCCACAGAACTCCATTAGGAGTCTTGCCTCCTTGGATGTTTTACACTCTGATGTGACTTGGGGCTGAATGGAGTTACCAGAAAAAGAAAGTAAAATAATCGAAAGTGTGATACCTATTCATTTTTTTCCTCATAAGTGTAAAATTACTAAATTCCAACAACAATTGGAATTCCAATTACAGAATATTGAATTCCTCTACCTGAGGTAGAACACCCCTAAAAAGAAAATTGCAGTTGCATAAAGGTGAAGACCTGTTTGTCCGTATTTGGGAATGCAGACCCGAATCTGTGAGGTGGGGTTTTCACTGGCCTGCAGAAATGGTACGAATCCAGAAACACTTGTGGAAGATCCCGAGTAGAGCTAACAAATAAAGACGAGGCATGGAGTTCCGTAATGCTAGAGAGTGCGTGGGCTTGCTCTGTCTCTGGCTACTATTGCTATTTGTACTTAACACCCAGGTCATTTACTGCAATAGGACACCACCACAAGTACATAAAGGATGCCAGAGAACATACTGAAAATTCGTCACTGATTAATCATGTAGGACGATTACGGTGGTCAAACCCGTAACCCAGTAACTGCTGATAAAAACCATTCAACCATCGTAAAATAGGCCTGACAGCGGTACAAGTAGGTGTGTGCTCAAATGCTCGGTTATTAGAAGCATTTCTAGTTTAAGCAGTAAGAACGTAGCCCTGTTTGGAATACGCAAGCCCATCTTTGCAAGGTCACTAGCTATATGCTAGATAATTTGGTGTGATACTCATTCCGGCAGCTTCTCTTAAACATGGACACCCTTCGTAAATGCTGCAACTTGAAGTATTGTAGGCATAGAAAGGAAGATGCATCTTAATGTTTTGGGTAATTCAGCAAACAACAGGCTAAAGCGATCAGGAATTGCATAAATTCTGAAATTCATCAGCTAAACCTCAAATAACTGAGACAGAAATAAATATTTCAATTACCTTTTCACTAACAAAATCCAATGACCTAGTTAAACTCTCAGTACCTGCTAATTAACACTTGTAGAGCATTTATTTGACAAGTTTTGACTGCTCAGTTTCCTGCAGAGTTAGGACTGAGGCAAGCAGATTAAAAGCGTGGAGGAAAAAAAGGACAGACTTCTACAATCCAGTGCATCTCTGCTTTTCGAACCAACTTCCACCACAAAGGCACTTCCATCTCAGTGCACAGAAGCCTTATTTATGAAAGCAAAATAAGATTGTTGACACTCCGGAAAAGTTGAAGAATACCCATATATCTTCACTAGGAAATGACTGATTGCACTGGATTGTAGTGACATATATTCCTGAGAATAAAAGTGAAATATTTCTCCCTCTCACAGGAAAACAGAGCTTGAAGAAGGGGATAAAGCAAGTTTAACAGTGATATAAAGCAATGCTGTCTAAACCACACTGATCACGTAAATTGTAAAATAAGCATCATCGTAAACTAGTCTTTAAAAATATGTGTGGTAGTTAAAGCTTAAAATCATTTAAGCAAGACAGTCTCAGCTTCAAGAGTGAATAGAAACACATTTTAAACTTCTTCAAGATTTTCTTTTAAACAGGATGAAAAGAATATAGCTTCCCATTTAGACTAGTCTCACCTCCAGACACTATCGAGTCCATTTCTCCACCTGCCACAGCAAGTTTTAAAATAAGTAGATGCACTTGCAATTTTCCTGGTTTAAAATTCGTAAGCGTTCTCCCTAGCACAACTCTGTATAAAAAGTGTTGAAGGAACAACACTACCGTAATTACAGCAAACTGCCGCAGAGAGATGAATAGAGACATACAATACTTTTATCCTTAGCTCAGTAATTCTGCTAGCACAGTGTCAAATGTGTTTTCCCTGACTTAGGAATCCACCAATACAGATGCCCCAGCATCTGACCTGAATGGCCTCGAGATTCAACAGTGAGCTCACTCTACCACTTTCTCACGCCTAATAAATACAATCTCCTCTACAAAGATAAAGCAAAACTAACTCATGACCACCAAATGTACCAGGAGTACCTGTTTGTCCATGGACCAGGCAGAGAAAGAGGCAATAAAAGGGCATTTTATTCTCTGCTACTGTTTTCCCCAAAGCCCTTTTTGGCTCATTTTTTCTTCTTGGAGCCTCATTACAGTCTTAAACTGGAGTACTACCATGCACTTTTTCTAACACTTTGTGGACCCTGTTTCAATGGATCCTCTTTCAATGGATTAATATCAAATAACTCAGGTTCAAATAACGCTTATCGACGTGATGGAAACTGAGAAAAAGCCAGCTGCCTCACAGAAAGAGCTATTTATTTCTAAAGGTTCAAAAGCAGTGACCCAGCATTAGGTTCGTAAGAAGGGTTATACATACCTCCAAGGCAGATTTCTGTACCGTAATTTGGCTGTAGACTCTAGACCCTTCTGGGCAAACAGTCCTCAGTTCCTCTTTATTGAGGGAGAAAAGCTGAGCGCCCGTTAGCACACCAAGGCTGTTGACAGTCCTGGGGTCATACCAAGGGAACAAACAAGAAATAAGCAAAAATACACTAGCCAAAGGAGAGAAGCAGGCTGGCTTAAGCTCTCATTGGCTCAGATTAAGGCTATTAAATCAAGGCAAAACTTAATGCAACAGAACTCTTGAGGTTAATTCAGTATCTGGTATAACAAGAACCTTTTCGTCGAGGCTGACCTAACATTTTTTCCTAAATATGTGTCTATAGATCTATAACCACATTGATATGTGGGGTGCAGCTGATGTGTCTTGATTTTCAGAAGGCTGCTTGACTTTAAAAAGTCAGGAGACCACATCCTAATTACTGAGGGGAAACTAATTTTAAGACATTTTCTTACGTTTGCCCTCAAACTTACACAGGGTTGAATCCTTTCGACTGCAACCAGGCTTTCACATCCTCAGGAGAAGAGTCATAAGTGATGTTAACTACTGGGATGTTTGGTCGTGGCACGTGGAACTTCCTCTGGGCAGCGCTCCGGCCGATGGTGAGACGGTGAACAAGTTCATCCTGCACCTCTTCCATCTGTGATTTCCTGCCTAGAGAGAGAGATGCCCCACAGGCTTTATCAAAGCCAGCTCATTTCTTATACTCCCCTTTTTGCAAAACAAAACAAAAGCAAAAAAATCCCTCAAAATTCAACTGAGACCCGGAATGAGGAGGTGAGCTTGATGTTGCATAGAGGTATAGATCAGTCTGACAGCACCCAAGCTGTGAAGAAAATGGACAAGGAGGGTTATTCGAATGTCACAGGCTGCGTTTCTTCAAACAGAAATAAGATGTTTTAAAAATGAAAATGAAGGAAGAGTATACCATTGCTTACACTGTGGAAATGCAGCACTTTCTACATTTATTTAATTGAAAGCTCAACTTCTTAGTGCAAATCAACGTAGGCAAAAAAAATTTCACTGCTGATGACACACATCACCTTACATCTAATAAGCTATTGTAGTAATCAAATTTTTGAAGCTGCTTTAAGAAATTTGAATTCACTCCAAGCCTGGAGTAACTGGTTAGCCGAAACAACGTCACACTTCACATTAAGAAAAGAAGAAGAAAACAACAAGTAATTGCTCTCACAAGAGACACAGGAATTGGGCAAGAATTTTTTTTCTTTTTTTTTTTTTTTAAACCAAAACTGCACAAACTTGGTCTCCCACAGAACCCATTTGTCTGAAGCATTTAGTTCAGTTGCTTGTCCCTAGCAGGCAACAAACTGAATAGCTTTTCATGCATTTCAACAAAATCAATTATAATGCCACTGAAAATTGTTTAAAATGCATATTAAAACTCCCACGGATATTTTCACAAAAATAGGGAGAATCCAAAAGGGTGTAAATATCTTTTTGGGCACAGAGAAGATACTGATTCACACAGTTAAACTCTCCATGAAGTATCTCTGGAATTACTAAAAAATACTTTAAAATGCAACTTTAAGTGATCTCAAAAATTCTCAGAATTTCCTTGCCAAAATACTTCTAGTCATCTTTATCCAACCTTCTCGCTTTGATACACAAACAGTAACCACAGCACCTTCTCTGATGCACTCAGTAGGCAAAAGCTATTCCTTTTCTCCCATTACAGTGAGAGCAACAGCGGAAAACAACACAACTTCAATACGAAAAACTTGCAAGACGGTGAAAATGTTTTGTCTTCTACTTTCATTTTATATTCTCCCAAAACCTCTCCAGAGATCAACATCCCTAGCCAGTTAGACAAATAAAAATAAGCTTTACACTGGATTTCAGGATTACGTTCTTTTAGTCATCACAATAAAAAAAGAAAAATCCTTGGTTTATCTGTTTTCTTTTTTCTTTTACAAAATAGCCCCAGGCTGAAAGTGGACAAAATCTCTCCAGTAAAATATTTGAGGCATTCAGGCCCTATTGTGTTGGGTTTTTTTTCCCCTCAGAGCTTAAATCAGAAGCCAAAATGACATGTGCTCAGTGATATGTGAAGGTCTGAGATGGGATATACAAGTAAAGCCTTTAGGCACTGTTATCGAAGCATGCACCAGTTATTTTCCCAAACAGGAAGACAGCAGGAAAATTGCTATCTTCCTTCTATTTACACAGATTTTGAAAGACTTACGTTTTCTCTAGACCACGACTATATCAGAAGATAAATATTTAGCTCTTAGATAACAGATCCTTACTGTTGTTAGAAGCATTATCATAAATAAATAAAATACACTCAGTGTGAAGCAGGTACTACATCGTGTGTTCTCTGCAGGGTTCAAGTGGGTGCTTGGGCGGCAGGTATACAGCCAGCGCTGCCCATTACCTTTGCAGAAGTAGCTATTCTGCAAGGACTGTGAAGTACCCATCAACTGGGCTTGAGCAACAGCTCCTGGAGGGTGCAGGAGCTCCCATGCACGCCTCAGGGCCTCAGCGGAGGCCGAGAGGGCAACAGATGTCTTGTAACCACCTAGTTTACACCAACCCTTCACACCTCACACCCTGTATACCTGAAACCAGGATGGTTTTCCATGTGTATTGGATAGAGAAGGCCATTGTGGATTCAGGGAAACACACTTGCTACAGCATGCAAAGTCCATCTTACATGGAAATAAAATCATCATTTTTGTGTCTCAGTGTGCGAAATTATCCTCACCTTCCATATCTTTTATAATTGCTTGGGTTTCTGTTTTTATTTAAGTAACAAACCACCCAAAACAGGACAAAGGCACAAGCTGGGCCCATTGTTTCTTTGGGAAACAGCAGTGAAGCTTGTTCCTCCGGCCAGGCTGTTCATCATTTATGATTTCCAGCCAGACAGTCTGTTAAGTGAAATGTGAAAATATTAAAAAGGTCCCAGAGCCTTCCTGAGTTCAGCGCTTAGGCAAGAGCTTGTCTACCAGCAGGTATTGTCAAAGCAGGCTCCACCAACTGAGTGTGCTTATCCAAGCAGGCACGCTTCCCATCCAGTGGGGACGCGGGGGAAAAGAAGTCCTTCTGCAGGAAGGATTGCACTCCCTGCCAGTTTTTATCTCAGGTGGAAGTCGGATTTTCTGATAAGGCAGGGGATGGGAAAGCTGTCAACTCCCGAACTGCAAAAAGCTCATTATCTTAACAGCTATTACTTTAATAGTTATAGCAAATGCTTGCCTACAAGTTTCAGTTATTTTTAAGCCAAGCAATCACATTGCTTAAAGTGCATTTAGCACAAAAATTATTGATTGGTTAAATAGTTCTCCTAACCTTACTCGCCTTTCAGTCGGTGCAGAGCAGAGTCTCAGCAGCCGTTAGGTTTTGTATTTACAAGGTGGCCTTCAGCAGAACTTTTCATGACCACCACACACTTATGGATGCAGGTTACCGTGTTTTTCCAGATAAAGGGCTATGGAATACATTCTCTCATCCTCTTAAGACAACGGCGTGAAAGCAGTGGCGTGCCAGTTGCTGTTGCCTTGACCAAGATAAGGCGACCTAAGCTAGCTCTCCCACAACACTCTGACAACATGGTTCCTATGCATCAGCCAGACCTGCAACTCTTCTTGCAAGCCTTGGATACACACTTCAGGATGGTGCAAATGCCTTTGAACTATGCACGACCATGGACAGAAGTGTAAAGCAGCCTAACTGATTTTAAAAGCAATTTAGATCGTAATGTGGCAGTGAGTTCAGGTGGAAAAAGTACATTAGCCAGAACATCAGCACGGGCTTTTGCAATGTTGAAAACTACTGAGCGAAGATCCCAGAAAGCCATAAGAAGAGAGGATTTAGGACTGGTGGGACAAGTGCAGAAGTGTTTTGCCCCTACTTACCACTGTGATTAGAGACACCCTACACACAGAAAACACGTATTTTAAACACAGGGTTAAAGCTAAAGAATAAACATTTATCTGAAACACAAGGTTTTAAGTAATTTAAGGATTAAGCAAAACACACAGGAATGGGAGAAACACTTCTTTCTTGCTTCTTAGACAAACTTACGATCCACAGGAACTTGCTTCTGCCTCTGGGTGTCTCGTGCAACACTACCACCGCTGTCGCTAGAGGTGCTGCTTTGGCGGCTGATGGCTGCTGGTGCTTTGGGCATGGGAACTGGTATCGGTGCTGGGGCACTGGGAGGGAGGGGGACAGCCACGGGGACAGGAGCGGGTGTTGGAGGTGGTGAAGGAGTAGCAGGAACTGGATCAGGTTGTTTTGCAACATAGTCCATCCTTTGTTTCTGAAAAGATGCAGAGACTCAGTTTGACAACAAAACTTGGACAAGACGTCAGACAAACTTAGGTTTCTGCAGAAAACGCAGGGATGTTTTGCACCAAATGATTTCACTTACTGCGCAAAGACATCTTACTTGCCACGTATAGTTCTGAAATTTGCCAAAACTTGATTGGGCATCTGCGTTTGGCATCTTTTCCTTCTCTGTCAGACAAACTCACAGCAACGGCATAATCTGAAGCACATTTCTTTCATTCGAACACATGAGTTCTATAAATGAAATTGTTTTAAAATCCCAAACTTCTATTACCTGGCACTTTTTAACAGCTTCCAAAATTGTTGAATTGTTGGACCTTAGAGATGTTATGTAAAAAATAGTGAAAAATGAACATACCCAGCCACACCTAAGTCTGACTAATGGTTTAACTTACAAACATCACTGAGGTTGGAATAACACATTGTTTCTTGAACTGCGGACACCGTTTACGAGGTTCCTGCTTCTCTCACCCATTCAGTTGTGCCTTTTCAGCTATTTGTGTGGACACTACATGGCACCTCAATGCAGTAATCCAATTAAAAAAATGCAAACCCCAAACTTCACAATTCTTGGAATAGGGCTGTTGTTTCTATTCCCCCGCTTTACGCAATGTTCTAACGACATGCAAAGCATCTTGCTGCCAGTAACTAACTAGCAGGTGTCTCAAAAATAATTTTGGGGAATAATTTCTTTTCCCCTTCTTTGCCTTTAGAATGGCACCAGTTACAGAAAGATACGTGTATTTTCCCAAAGCAATCCCTATGCCAGACAATCCCAGAAGCTCATAAGCAACCTATGCTACCCTTTTCTTTCAAGCAGTTCAAACTCTACATCTCACTGTTTTAACAGTGCTCCCTCTCCGCAGTTTTGGACTAACACAGCTTGAAAGTTTAATATTAAAGTTTGTTTGCTCAATAGAGATGCCTCATTTCTTAGTTATGAGAAGTCTGCTTACTTTGATATGAAAATAGATGAGTACATTCCCTAGATTCATTGTTCCTTCCTGAAATACCTTTCCCTATATTCCTTGGAGGCAGAGGGTTTATGGCAGATCAAGTAGGGAAACATTTGTAGGAGCCATATGCTAGAATCTGAGCAGCAGACCACTGCTGTGACCACAATCGAACTTTCATCAAATGTCAGCAACTGCCCTTATACAGGAATCCCCAACTCAGATAGTCTCACTGACGGACAAGGCATTTTGTAGTAAATGTACACTGGGACCATTACAGCTAACCTACGCTGAGTCACACCAGCAGAAAATTTATCCTATCAGCTTCCATGGCCAGTCAATTAAGCCTAGGAAAAAAGGCTTTTGTTTCCCTTATATAATTTTTCCCTTAAATTGTAGTAGTCAGTTACTGAAGTGAACATATAGTCTTACAATACATTCCCCATTAAGCCTTTTTTTTTCTTAGCATTTAGTCGTTCATCTCACTTATTTTGTGTCCACCTTGTACAGTGCATTGTGGGGAGATGAAAAAAAATATGTATGACTTCTTTGTATTCTACTACTTCAATGTTAAGAAAATAAACGCTTTTCTAAATGTCAAATGCCATGAAAAGTGAAATGCATAATATAAAAGAGAAAAAGCAGAACAATGTATATTTAAGAAACCTGTGCTTTGGTGGAAAGAGAGTGTCCTACTATGCATATAGTAAATATACCATAATTTATGATATATAGATGTACTATGGCATATCCAAAGCCTTGTTAATGAATTCAAAAATTTCATAGATATTAAAATGTTCTAATGATATTCAGATTTTTTTAAATCTTGTTCACAGATTCCAATTGCTAGACTGTTATCCCAACAACACACTCTCACGTGTGCCTCGACCTTCTCAAACAACATGCAAGGAAAAAGCAGGGCTTCTTTTTACGGTAGAGGGGATTCATTGCAAACCAAGGCATCAACTGCACATCATCACAAACATAATCCAGAAAAAGGGATAGCTAAACACTACACGTAGCTCTCAATGGATGCTACTGATGTAGTTTCAAAAACGTGTTGAACTGCAATCACAAGCATCATCAAAATGACTTGCTGGAGTGAAAATAAAAATTAAACTGGAAGCATCACCAAATTCCAAAGTTACAGATGAAACCACATTGAAATACACTTCACATTTTGTTGAACAGTGCCCAAAAGACAATTATACATTTGAATCACATTTAACATTTCTTTTTTTAACATCTCTTTTTTTAACTCCAGATCTTTTGATGCCATCCACACATTCATTCCATCACTTCTATTCATTGCTACAAACAAAACAAGCATGCGCTATGGAATTTGGTGACTACATAGTCCAAAAGAGTAATTTTTGAGGTTCAGTATCAGAAGCGTAATTTTGTTACCTCTGAAAGCTCTCCTAGCAATTGCTGTGAGGAAAATGGAGTAAATCACATCAAACAGCATAGTTAGAAAGGTAAAAAGTAACTGCCCCACACATCACTCCGGAAATTTCATACACTTAGCAATTTAAAACAAAAGAACATCATTGCTAATAATTACCTCTTCTTACTCACTAAGCAACTCACATAGTGAGCTATTCTCCTTTTCTGCTTTTGAATAATGAACGGAGTGTTGGCTACAAACCATAGATATGTGACACCATATAAGCAATTTTGAAAGCACCTACCCAGACAGAAACTTACAAAGACATTTAATAAAAAACAAAACCCAAACAAAAAACTAACAATGGATTGAAGATCCTAAAATGAATGTAGAGAACACTTGCAACTGTAGACAAATAAGAATTAATTCACGGCGCTATTTAAAAAGGAACTTTAGCTTAAGAAATGCCACCTAGCTTAGAAAATGAAGTAAAGGTCGCTGCTGACAGACATGTGCTCACTAATTTGCTGACAGTCATGAGAACAATGAACAATTATGGGTTCTGTTTTTCCTTCTTCCTCATGTTTTTTTCTGTCAAGAATAAACTTGCAATCCTCAACTCATGTAAAGTGGAACAAATCCTTTAAATTATTTGAACAGTGATGATACAAAATGGATATATCAGTAAAACTCACTAGGGCTAGAGGGGTTTTTTCTTATTTTTTGTCAGAAAATCTTTATTTCTACAGGAAAAAATCAGGGGTCCCAAAGCTCTTTTTCAACACACCACAGGCTGCATCTTAAAAAAAATCAAGATTCAGTATGATTTGATTTATTTTTAATGTAAGCAGAATAAGTGAGGAAAAGTGCTAACAGTATCAACCCTAATTCTTGATTGTTGAAAAAAACGTGGGAACAGTATGGTTTTTAATATGTTTTGGCATAAAAATCAGGGAATATGTGTATTCAAACTATGGCAAATACAGACAACGTTAGAGGCGTTGAATACAACCATAAGTAACATTAGTGCTAGGAAATGCTCTCATTAAGTTAACACAGACACGGAGCTTCCCGTATACTCTCTTTCCAAAAATTTTAGTGCCACGTTCCTGTTTGCACATCCACAGAAGTTCACCAAGAGGGCTGCAGAGCATTCAGCCTCAGTTTTGTCAACAGCATTGTGGTTTGGATGTCTTCTTGAGGCTTATGCTGGGGACCTCTCATTTTGGGGCATGTACCTCCTTCCTTTGGTTATATTTTGAAAGAGAAGAGAGAATCAGCTACTTGTCCACACCCGAAAGGGACAATGAGGTACCCAAGACTGGAAGAGCTAATTTCAAGCGAGGTCTTTTGGAGGAGTTTGCTTTGGTGGACTCACCAATTCTGCAGAGTCAACCAGCTGCCGATTAAAAAAACATTACAAGGCACCTACCTAGCTCTTCGCAAGTTGTAAGGAATTTATGTTTTTATTGGATTAACAAACCCACCTTGCTAGAATCTTGCCAGAAACCAAGAAGTACATTAGGATGGAAGAAGGAGAAATTTAGACAGAATTTACTTACTCAAATTTGTATTAGCTAGGATTAGTTCCCGTTTCTTACAAAAATAAAAATTATGGGCAAACTGGGGACTTTTAATTCCTAACATTAATCAAATCCTTTTTACAACTATTCAGTACGTTTTTATATAATAAGTCACATCCCATAATTTGGGATTGGATCAATGTTGAATTGGACACAAAACAACTTTTTTTTTTTTCAACGTCATCAAAAAGTCTTGGTCTGATGGCAACATTTCATATAAATAAAGTAAAAGAGATAATGGCTCTTGGTCAAAAATTATGGCCTCTCTTTAGCCACTGCAAAACGAACAGTTGGCAACTGCATCTCTTCATTATCAAATACTTCATGATCTGCAGGAAAGAAACCAGTTGGCAGAAGAGGAGTATGACACTATGACACTAACTTGGAGCACAAATGCTCTGCTTGAGGGGAAACAACTTCCCACAGAGATATTTTAAGTAAGCTGCTAAACAAAGAGACTTGAAAAAAAAGTTTTGACGGTAGATCACCAAGAAATGCAAAGGACGCTTGTCTCAGGTGAGGTGGAGACTGTTGTCTTGGTGTTTACATATCATAAAAAGGCCTTTTAGATATACTGTCATACTTATGTGGACAGTCTTGGTTTTTTATAAGACTACAAGACTGCATTTGGCTTAACATTTACTCTCCGTGCCTCAGGACTGATAATATAACTGTCTCATCTCACAAAGGTTGTCATGAGATCAATTAACATACCACCAAGATACACACTTTTATCCCAATTACGTTCCTGAAATTTCTTTTTCAAGAGCATTAAATAAAGTTAATAAAATGCACAGTAAATAGGAAACACTACGCTTAATTATTTTCTAGGGTCACAAGCAATATTTGTACAAAGAAGAAATCAGAGTGCTTGGGGAACTGTTTACCTTCATATATAATGGGTTGGTGAAGTACCACTGTTTGTTCACAATAAAAAGGCAGACTAAAGACCAACACCACAACAAATTCTGATAATCAATAACTAACATTATTGGAAAACTTAAACAAGCAGCAAAATGCTCTCCTAAATGTACAGAAGTAGCAAACAAGCAAAAATACGATTTTCCTGGAACTAACTCAGCTGACCAGAAAAAAAGAGAATGTTACAGCCTCTAACTCACAAAGATGATGAAATAACTAGGATATTGCTTGCAACGTTCCTGCAAGTATCATCTTAGACAATTCAGTGCTTTCAAGTAAGTATCTGGGACCTGGATCCTGAAAGGCATTGAGAGAAAAATCACGATCTAACCTAGTGTGTGGACTTAAACGTCACTAGGAGAGGGAAGAGAGTGAGAGCAAAATAAACTTTGCAGCTCAGAGAATAATTGTGATAATGAGGCATCCATGTCTCAGAGAAATGGTGTTCGTCTGCAGAATAACTGAATGAAAAAAAATCTCTTAATCCTTCCAAATTGTCTAGAAACATCCTTTGGCTAGTTGTGCTTTGGACGCCATCAGTCTGTGCAGAAACGTTGTACATAACACTCATCTGCGGCACAAAGCAGACCAGGGCGCTCACTGCAGCAGACGGACTACTTTGAAAGCAGTCTTTGGAAAACCAAAGATGACTTAGGAGACTGGCAAAAGCTGCACAGCACCAGGCGCTGAGCCTGCTCGTGTTCAGGGTCTGGCAAAGGCACTGATAGAAATCACTTCAATTTCCTGCTCTACCCACAAGTTCCCCTGTTTGACCTTGGGCAAGGCAGTCATGCCTTCAGCACCTCATTTCTCTCTGAAATAGTAGCCATGTCTCATGGCACTGCTATGAAAATAAATAGGATTATGCAAACAGATCTCAAATGAACCATCTATCTATCAGAGGGAAAGAAACAAATGAGCACGCTCAGGAGTGTTAAAATTATGATAATCACCATAAAATTAAGAAAAACATTACTGACACATCTTGGTAAAGACTCCCTTTATCCTGTGTAATTCATTATATTCCTAAATAATTTCACAGTATTTCAGGCTCATATTTGAATCTGATAAAGCTACAAACAAAACAAACCATGGACTGTAGGGAACAACCCACCGGAGGGCAAAGAAACAAAATTATCTTAAATGTTGTTCTCTGACCCTGATTTTCATAGGTCCGTGGAGAATGCTTTGTGAAAATAATTATTTTATTATTTTCCATGTCATGTCATTATTCCAAGCGAAAACTTCAAAACCTGCACTGCACTACAGAGAACAGTGTAACAACCTCTACTCAAAACTGTACTTGGTCTGCTCAGGATTTCTTGGCAAATCCCAGACACACAAAACGACATGCGCGTCAAGAAAAAAAGTCGGATCTTTAAATCAGGATTTGAAAAGCACTCTAGATACATGCTTCATTTCACACAGAGGCGAAAACCACAGTCAATTTAGAATGGGCTCATACATTATTGGCAAACAACTAGGAATAGGAAAAGCTCAGAAACGGCCTGATTCAAGCCCACCAAGCTCAAGATAGGTCTACTACATTATTGTGCCAGAAACAGCACAGGACCTGTTTCTCAAGAGATTTTCCATATCCGTGGCAAAACTGGAAATACTGCAAAAGTTGCAGCTTTCACAATAGCTGTGCACACAAAATCCAGCACAGCGACACCTTTGACCGGGACTTTTAGATGAGTTGCAGCAGACACAGTCAACAGTAACGCTATGACATTTGTCCTTTTTCAGTCATCAGCTGGAGTGTGTAAGCACCAGGAATGCATAATAGATTAAATTAAAATAAATTTAACTTAATAAAGTTTCAACAGAAGTTTGGTTTGCATTTGGACTGAAAAAGTCTGATTCAGAGGCAGGTCTGGAATTTCTGCTTAATCAAACTTGTTTAACCTTTCAAAATTGTTAGATATAAAAGGAAAGAAACAGGTCTTAGAAAATGCAACCTCTCATTTTATGAGCCCCGATCCACTTAAATGTTGTCTAAAAACATACATTGCAACTTTATCCTCTATATCCTTACTCAGGTGGACAGTTGCACTGACATTAAGATTTTTTTTTTCTTCAATATTTTACCCCCTAATTCTGTTCAACATATAAAAGAAACAACAACAACAAAATCTTAATTCCACACCACAATACAAAAGAAAGAAAACCAAGATTAGGTCATAAGAATAGAGTGCTATTAATTGAAAAATACTGCTTTGTGAACTCAAAAGCAGGCATCTGGCTTTTATCACTCCAAAATTACAATAAGTAGATAAATTCAAGGCTAAGATAGAGACACACAAAGACAGAAAATAAGAAGAAAAGTTAGCGTTCACTCTCCTAAGAGAAACACAGATGACCCTACCTTAAATAATTCAAACTCCTTCTTTGGCATCAACAGCTATCAATCCACAAAGGATATTGGCAATTAAAATAAATGCATACACATCCATTAGGATCAAAATTACCACCTCTAGGCAAATAAGCAGAAAAATTCCCTTCAAGGAAAACATTTTGGTGTACCTCTATCAAACTTTATTCTCATGTTAGACTCCATGCAATACGGAAATCAATCTCAGCCTGTACAAGAAACATAAAACTTTTGACGTATCAGTGGAACATGCAGATACTTTAGCCTTCCTGTGAATCTCCTCCTTCTCCACACACGCACGCACACACACACACTTCAAAAAGACAGTTTTGCTCCCAAGCAGAGGACGGTACCTGGATGGTGCGGGTATACGCAGGCTCTGACCATCCTAGACCACCTTCTTGATTCCTCAGAGGGTCCAAAATGTTGTTTGGCACAAAGCCTGTGCTGCCGCTTTTATTTTGAACCTTCCACCACTGCTTTCTGTCATCCAGAATCTGAAATAATTTGGTAAATTAATTACATATTTTTTCTGACTTTCCTCCTGTCAGTACTTAGACTGTGCATCATTTGAAAACAAAACCATAACTTTGCCAGGTTCTGTGATTGCCAACAGATCTTACACAGATGTCCCTAAGAAACCCCCGCAGGCTTTCCAGATTATCTCCACAGTTAATTCTACATGGTAGTACCGCACTTTTCAAAACCTGGGTCTCAAGAAAGGATATGGAAGAAAAGTGTGTGATGAACGTCCGTAAACTCAGACTAGTGCTGGACAAGACAGTGGAACGAAAATCAAACACTTGTGCAGAGAGGCTGGCATCTCTACAATCCACACGCTATTGACAAAAGGAGTAAGTAAATACTAATAACCCAAGGAAAAGTGCGTTGTTCTAGAAGAGCACAAATTTGGAAAGCAAGCGCTTTTGAGTAAACAGGGAACAGGAGCAAGATGGCCAGAAGTGTGAATTCCGACTACCTGCCACGCAATCTCATACGCAACATTTTCTCTCTTTGCTGCTCCCTCCCTTCCAAATGTGTCTGCCTTTCAGGGTACCAACTCTTCCAGGAAAGGGCAGTCTTTCACTATGCCCTGTGCATACACAGATAGTGTTTGCCAGAGCCAGTTATTTCAATACTACTAAATGAGGCTTTTAGAAGCAACACTAGAGAAGACGGAAGAAACGCACAAATATATTTCTCTACAGCATCAATTTATAAGTCAGCACAGAGCCTACGTTTATCTTGTTTATGATGCAAAACAAATCAATTGAAGTTTTAAAGTTAAGGGAGATAAATCAAACACGATGAAGTAATCATTAAGGACAGGTACACTGCCCACAGGAAAGGTATCCTCAGCTTTGAGTAGTACCAGAAATTCATGCTTTCTCTTTGCAAAAAAATTTACCTCTACGATCTCTTCTTTCATGACAGAAAGCTCACTGTTGTTTCTTGCCATAAATTCATACTTGCATTTGGCGTACTTCTTGGTCTGTGCTTTACTGTGTGCTTCATAGTTTCTGCAAAACAAAGACTATTGTTCAGTGAGACAGTCAAGCAAATAAAAGCCCAGACAAAATGCCTTATCTTCTAACAACTTGCAAAACATTTAAACAAAAAAACCCTACCTCACCATAATATGATGCTGCTGTAGAACTGCCTATTCATAACAAACTGATTTAAGTGCCAAGAAAAAGAAAAAAGAAACAAAAGACAGAGGCAGTTGAGCTACATAGACCTCAAGAACGGGTAATCTTTATTGGCTCACTGCTTGCAAGATGTAAGATAACAACTTAGAGTAGCAGGTGCCATTGTTCTAAAATAAACATGTATACTATATTTAGTCTCTTTTCTTCTAGTAGGTTAAACAATCATTTGCCATATAAACGAATGACTACACTTCGTATATAATTGATACCTCGTGCATTGTATGAAACTGTATTTCCTGTGTTCATCATGAACTGTTTCAACTACGTAATAGATGAATCAATTTTTGCCATCAACACCAATGGAATTAAACTCTCCAAAATGCTCACCTACTGTAGATCAGACCATAAGATACCATCAACTCTAACAACCTCAAGTTAGTGTATCCATTAAAAACGAAGAATAACTTCTTGGCAGTTACAAACAGGGCTTATTGTAGAACAAGGCATACCACAGTTTAATTCTGTGTCTTTCTGTTTCCGTAAGGAAAGACTTGTTCAGAATGCCTTTGGGTAAGAAGCTACTAGTTTCTTTGACATAGTACCTCTTCAAGGTGAGAAACTCCCCAGTTCCCTCAAAACAGGTCCAAAAGAAACAGTAACTTCATTCACTTATTGCAAATTACACTCAACAACCCAAACCCATACCAGGTAGTAAAGTTAAAAAAAAAAAAAAAACCAAAATCCAAACAGATAATGAAAACGTGAAGCAATCAATAGCTTGAAATGCTGCAGACAACATCACAGCACAGGGATACAAATGCAGATGGTGGTAGATTTTGGTGCTGTGTAACCGTGGGTCCCTGAGCAATCCAGTCTTTACCTAGCTATTCCATGGCTGTGGAGAACTGTCTCACTTGACTTGAAGAGCAGAACAAACGAAGAGTCATATTTAGATTGAAAGATTATTTTGAAAGAAAGGCAAAACACTAGAAGTGTTTAAAGGAGAGAGTGAAAAACACGGGATGAACCCCAGACTGCAGAATAGCTGTTATGAGGCTGAAAGACGTGTGAGTAATCCCAACGTTTTCCGCCACCCACTCAAAACTAATATAATTTTGAACTTCTTTCTTACTATTTCAGGGGTATGACTAACATACCCCTGAAGGTACTTTTACTTTTAGGCTGCCTTTCCAAACATATTTCACTAACTGTGTCTTCCTACCTCGTCCACGCCTAACTACCCTGATCCCTTCAAAAAACATACGTCAGGAAGAACTTTTCAAAATGCTTACGTTTCAGTTTTACTCCACTCTGTTGCAATCAACAGCAACATTCCCAAACACAGGACGGGCAGTGGCTGTACGCTTCTGAAGAGATAATAATTCTTCACGCCCAGCTTAATGAGCTGAACAGTTTACCTGGGGCACAAACATTCTCAGTGCTTCCCTGCACCCATCCTCCACTGTGTTTTCTTATTGCCTATGGGACATACTGTAACTGCAGCCCTCTGCTCTCCCGTGCATGCTGAACGAGAGCCTTGTGGATTGCAGAGACTTCCCAGGGTACTTCTCTTCAAATGACAGCGCAAAACAAACTACACATCACACCACTTTGAAACACCACACAACTTGCTGAAAAACTATTCAGTACTCTTTTACGCATCAGACAGCATCCCTGATATACCTAAGATCACACTGAAAGGTTAAGATCCTGACACTTAGTTTACATCACCGAAGGAAAGCACACCTTACTGGAGGTCCTGGTATGTTGGGATAAGGCTCACCGAAGTTCCCCGTGACTAAAATTTCCCTGGACAAGGTGTAACCCACCTGTCCCTCAGAAGGTAGTGGGTGGTTCAGTCACTGCCCTCGGAACGCTCGTTAGGAATGCTAACTTTGAACACGGACCAGCGAACAATGGCTGAAAGGGTCAGCCTGAATTTCTCACTCCCTCTCCCAAACCCATTCCTCCACCTGCTTCTTCACAGATGCTTTAAAATTTATTTTTAAATTAAAGTTACTTGGGGTAATAAACATTAACAGCTTTCCTCCAATAATGAGCTCCTACCAGGCACGTATTATACGCCTCGGGAGCCAATGAAAAAATGGGAGCTTGTCGTGCTGAACAGACTGGGAGGTAGGGGCACACTGTGGATGTTTGCATCAGTACCAGCCATCTCGACTCCCTCCCGTTACAGCATGTCTCACTTCGTATCTTTCAAAGGACTAATTTCACCTCACATGAATTGCTCCTGAGAAACACCCACTTCTCTTTACCACGCCACAAAGGAGGCTTGGATGACCCTCTCAGTTGCAGCCAGCTACACTGATACCATCAATGGTTCTATGCAATAAGCCCCCATTCTCTAAACCTGAAATGGAGACAACAACATTTGCATGGAATCCTCTTACTCTGAAAGGACAAAACAGGTCTTATCACATTACAGATAAGAAAGAAAGGAATTTAGAGTACAGATCATCTGAATTTCAAGCTGACTGGTCCTGAGACAAGAACCCCAAAAATAACCAAGTTTGAGAAAAAGATGAGGGATTACTAGTACTGCTGCTGATGTTATGGAGAATAAACCCAAAGTTCAGCAAAAGAATCAAGTCTTCACCCTGCACACCACACAGGAACATGTTTGCATGCAAATTAGCAGGATCTTTTAGCACATAGCTCAAAACCAGAGGTTATGCAAAGGTTTTCATCAGAAGAGTTATATTAATGTTGTTTTAACTAGCACTCTGATCCCCAAAACTTAGCTTAAACACCTTCCATGACACATAAGCTAAAACACTCTTCCTATGGTGTATATGGATTAGGGTTTGGCATGGTGAAGCAATTCCAACACTGCTTTACCGATTTACTTCCACAGTTTGTACCGGTATAAATTCTCGCCAAGGCCAAGGCCGAGACTCCAAGGATCACTTCATTTGATCTTGTCAAGCTATTTGCACTTAAAATGAAAGGGATGAAAACGGGTTAAAATGAAAGGGATGAAAGAGGATGTGCAAAAAGACACTGGTTGCTATGCAAACATTTCAGAGCATTTTTCGTAACACTTGAAAGAGAAGGGAAGAAACGAAGAGTTACTATTCTGAAAGTGGATATTTAGGCACTAGCCCAGAATACAAAAGCAGGGGACTGTGGAGCACTAAGTGAGCAGCTAAACAAATCAAACAATCATCCAAAACAAGGACACATGAATCTCAGAGCAGATTTGTCATTCTTTGTAGTTCTGAAAAGAGCAAAGAGTATATTTAAAAATATGAAACAAAGCAGAAATAAAATTTGAACCCAAATAGGAGGATTCTGTGTTCACAATCTGATTGGAACCCCACTATATCATTTTTGACAAAAGCATCGATTTAACATCATACACAAACAGGGTAGTTTCATAGAAATTACACTAAAAGAGTCTTAATGATGTGCCTTAGAGAAGCAAAAGCAGAATCGCTTCCTCATAGAAATAACGATCTGCTCCAGACACAACCAGAGGTAATTACAGACACCGCCACCCCAATAGCAATAAGTTGGGACAGTTATCCACAGCACCACGTACGGCGTTGATTCAGTGTTACCTATCTACATGTCGGCTAACAGTTTGCTTAAAGGCAGCAACAGCCGCCCCCTGGTCCAGCAGAGGCCCTCTTTTGTAAACTGTGTTACTGAATGCATACCCATCTGACGGAGGGTAGTCGGGAACACTGGGAGGCTGGAAGACAAAAAAAGAGACAAAGCCACAAAGTGGATTAGTGTCACCAGTGGCACCATCTAGTTCACTTAATCCAGCACCCCTAGGGTCCCCGCCAGAATTCACGCGTCCTCAGGTGCTCACAGTTCTACTATGAAAAGTTAATAACTTCTGCGTTTGAAATACATAAACAGGGAGATCAAAAGGATAGGAATAAAAGAATTTCTATACTAGGTCATCCCACTGCATTAATATTGCACCGGATATTCTTTAGAAAAACAGTTCTCTGGGGCAAGGTCCGTGTCGTCTCTCAGATATCACTACAGCAACACAGCTTTTAAACACTGGCTGAATGGCTTTAAGACAAACTGCACTGAGAAACCGCTTTGAGCTTTTGTTCTAGATGTACACTTAAAGCCAGAAATGTCTAGCTAGCTAACAGTAAGTCTATATAAGAAATAAAACCTCCCAAGTAAAATTATCACTCTATTGCAGGATTAAATATCAAGTGGCTTATTTCTGTCACTCTTTCACTGCACACGACTGAAGTCAAAGAAGAAATGCAAAAAGGAATGTGACAGTGTAATTAAGGAAAACAATCACAATTTATTACAAGTACATACATGAGAATATTCAAGGCTTTAGAAAATCCTTTTTAAACAGCAGTCCTTCAAAAATCCCACCTTAAATCCAGCACTGATATACTGCATCTAGTAAACATTATTTTAACCACCATTTCCCAAAAGAAAAACAGGCTAAGCTGTTCATTTCTGGAGATTATGATATTGAAGTTGCTCATTCTACATCTTTTCCTTATACCATCACCCAGCTGCACAAGTTAGAACAGCTGAGATTCATCAGAAATTGCCAAATCTCTAACTCTGGTTTTGGGTTTTTTTAATTTGGCCTGTGTGACTACAGAAAAGACACCCACCTCATTTCTGCCTCCAAGTATCTGACCTAGCACCCAGAGGCACTTGCCTGTGGGGCTGAGGATTTACAAAAAGAAATTAAAACCACACAAAAAGCCCCAGACACATAGAATAGTCTTTAAAACTATATTATTAAGACCTCTCTGAAAAAAATCTCCGGTGTCACCTAGCTTATACCTTACATCAGAAGACACCCAGGAAGCATGAACCCATTTTCCTTCCCATACAAATTATTTGCATTGCCTTAGCCTCACTGGACTCTCTATCGCCAATTCCCCATTGTGTCGCTGCCATTTGAAGTCCTCATCGCTGAACTGACTCCATCTTGAAACCAACCCCTCTGGTGGGAGCTCTGTGCGTGGTCACACCTCAAGATTCAGGAATGGAAAGAAAAAAAGGGTTCTCGTGAGCGAGAATCTCCAAAGCACTTTGCCAGATGCCAGCGCGGCCCCTCTCCACTCCCAGCACAGCACGGCTCTCGACACGCAGCGTTGGTCCTCGGAAAAGCAAGGTCACACCAAGACACGAGGCCAATTAGCAGCAAGACACGAAAACTTGAATTCTCATCCTATTTTTCCAGCACCCTTTGTTAAACAAGCTGTTATGGCAGACTTATGAAAGAGTAATTATTCCGGTATCACCCACTCCAGGACGGTCCTTTTGCTGCAGACAAATAGCTTTTGCACTCGTGCAGCTTTTTCCAGCTGAGCACCTACAGCATTTCACAGCTATTAAGCAGCTCAGTGCTTTTCCCCCTAGGGATGTGCTGAGGAGGCAGTGGTGCAGGGAGCCATGGTACCGAGGTTAAATGACTTGGCCGAGACTACATGGGAATCAGCAACAGCCATGAAACCAAGGCCTGATAACCCAGGTGCCAGGCGCATAAACGCCTTCGGTGAACTAGGGTTTATTTTACTTTTTTTGGTCTTTCAACGATTAGATGAAGAGGCTAAGCTGGCACAAACAGCAACCAACCCAGGCAATGTTACTGACTCCAAAAAAAATGAAATGAACTCCCTGAAACACAAACAATCAAAATCCCTCACTGCATTTCCCTCCCCACAAAAAATCGTTTTAACGTATTTTATTTATAAGTAAGTAAATAGATAAATAACAAATTACATTCTTACAATCATCACAACAGAAAAATTAATGTTCTGTTTTCAATACTATTTTGCTTTTTGATCGGTTTTTCTTTTTGTCTGGTCATTTTTTTTTAAATTTAGAAGGAGCGTAATGTAAAAAAAAAACCCAAACCTGCATGGAAATGCAGAGCAGCAGTGAAACGCTGAGAATGTTAGAGCAGACTTTTTGGGGAGTGGACTAGGGAAGGGGGAGTGACAGCAATGGCAACAGCTACATTTCACATTATCGTGTCCACTAACTTTACTAAATGGTTTTTTGCTCAAAACGAATCACTAGCAGTAACTTAGGTTTTGGTACATTCATTCTTGTATACCGTCTTAGGTATAAAGCCAAGCAGTGTTTTAAGTCACCAAATACATACCATGTTATCCTCCTTTGCTTTGCATACTTTTTAACCCTGTTTGTCTGTCTCTATAGCTGAGTAGGCTTTTTCTTTTTTTTGACTAATGGAGATTGTCATGAAAACAAAGTTTATTGTGACAAACTTTCCATGAGCAGTTTTGATAAACTTTTGCTGGGGAAGTTATGTTGTTTGTCTCCAATAAGAGAATTGCTCTGCAAGAGAACACCGTCTTACAACAGCCAATAATCCTTCCCTCAATCTTCTTCCATATGTGCATTTTTTCACTAACAGATTAAAAAACCATATTATACATATATTATAAAATTAAAATAAAATCCAGTATCGTTGTGTTAAGATGTACTCCAAATATAGTACCGGTGTAGATTGCTTGAGGAAGACAGCAAAGACTATGGTGTGAACCTAGAAAATTCTTAAGTACACTCCCATATCACAGCTGCTAACAGGGGATCTTGGACTAGCTAACACACGATTGAAACTAAAGCTAGCATAGAAAAAGAAACTAAATTTTAAATTAAAACTTATGTCCTCCCAACAACAAAAAGCTTCTGAAACTAAAACTTTTATATGTCTAAAAAGGCAATTTTTTTTTTTATTAAAAAGCAACAAAATCCACTTGTATTCTTAAAATTTTCACATAAACCGAAGTACATTTTCTGGCCAAACCTGCTGAAAAAGAGTAGGAGGTAGAATCTTTATAGCCAGCCCTTTTGTTCTCAACAAAGTTAGTCAGAAAACGCATCCTGGTTTCTCTGAAGGCTTTAGATGGTGGTGCATGTTTGCATTCTCTGAACAGAATAACCTATTTTTAGAACCTAAATTAATCACATTGCTTGGGAGCAAAAGATGAGAAAATGTTCCTGTGCATTAATTCTTCTAATTGGCAACTGTTTTTCAGAAGTAGGCCTAAATTAGCTCACGTGGCATTACTCTGATAGCACTTCAAAATACTTTCTTGCAATACAGTGAAAGTATCAAGAAGTTAATGAAAGGAATATTAAATTCCACATTTGTGAAGTAGCAGNACATTGCTTGGGAGCAAAAGATGAGAAAATGTTCCTGTGCATTAATTCTTCTAATTGGCAACTGTTTTTCAGAAGTAGGCCTAAATTAGCTCACGTGGCATTACTCTGATAGCACTTCAAAATACTTTCTTGCAATACAGTGAAAGTATCAAGAAGTTAATGAAAGGAATATTAAATTCCACATTTGTGAAGCAGCAGCTTAAATCCAAAATTCCCTGAAAAGTGGTGGTTTTTACTTTTTGTCTGTGTTGTCTGTGCATGGATGCACATTTGAGAACACTTNTCACGTGGCATTACTCTGATAGCACTTCAAAATACTTTCTTGCAATACAGTGAAAGTATCAAGAAGTTAATGAAAGGAATATTAAATTCCACATTTGTGAAGTAGCAGCTTAAATCCAAAATTCCCTGAAAAGTGGTGGTTTTAACTTTTTGTCTGTGTGTCTGTGCATGGACGCACATTTGAGAACACTGGTTCAAATTCTACCTGAAGTTTGTATGATCAAAATCAATGGGATCTGAAAGCAGAGGTCAAGAAACAAACTGAACCGTAGGGGCTTGGATCATCCTCCCAACTGAGTTTGGGCCAAGTTTAAGAAGAGCAGTAGGCAAAAGTCTTATATTTTTCCTATTCACATTTTTCGTGGCTGAACAGGTACTTGGTTTCGTATAACTTTATTACAACGAGCTTGCACTGATGTAGCAGAAGTCGGAGCACAGTTACTCCAACAACGTCACAGAATATTTTCGTTATGAAGGAGGCAGTTGGGGATGCCTTCAGCTAATTTAGAAAACGCTGTCACAGGTAACCTACCTCAGTTGACAGTCTTTTCATTTCTTGCTTCCGCTGTTGCTCTGCAACATTTGCCACGGACTCAGCCAAATGATTGAGTTCTTGCTCCTTTGGAGCTCCCATGAAGTTCAGCAAAGGAGGCTCCCAACCATTTCGGAAACGAGGGACATAAGGGGGAATAAAATGGTCTTTGGGCCAATCCGCTCTGTATGAAAAGTAAATTAGAGATCTGCATCAAGGGCCATACAAACATTGGTTTAACAGGTTTCCTAAAAATTGAAATGCTTCAGAATTGTTATTAGTACAGAGGAGAGGCTGGGATTACAGTACAGGCAGAATTGTGCTAGAACACACAAAATCGGCACAAAACATTTACTGATCACAACTATGCTCCCTGCTGTGCCCTGCAGAAAGAAACTGCTCCTGCTGTAAGGACTTGTCAGTAGTAAAACACAACAAATTTCTGTTTCGTAGTAACGGATGAGTAACAGAACAATTAATCACAAACAAATCTAGGATTTGTTTTAACTGTTAGATGGGGGAAAATACTGCAATGCTCTATTTGTATTAAAGCAACAGACAAAAGACTTCAAAGAAATAGTCTGCATTATAAGAAAGTCTGAAAGCGGGTATGAAGCATGGAAGCTTAGGGGGCCTAGCTACACCTAAAAGACCAAGTTAAACAATAGCTTTTACTGACCAAAAAAACCCCCAGCTTTACATGCTCCGAGACTCTATAATTATCATCACATTTGCAGTTTTATAGTCCAGACTGAGCTTTTAAAATGACTGTATTACTTTCCAGAGCTCCGTTCACATTCCCCTATTGTAACACAAAATACCTAAGTTAACTCTTCCATGGTCTGCCTTTGCACTATACATAACATACTGTCCCGCACTAAAAATTACCGTATCTTCACAGTGGAAGCAGAAGCAGTAATGTACACTACAGCCTTTTAACAGCGTCGTTGTTGACAGTGCTCAAAACCCAGAGACAAATGCTGCCAGTCACACAAGTTGCAGGAGCAGTCGGCAATTACTAGCCCATTAAGTAGGCCTAAGCTAGGTCAGTAACCCTTGAGTTTTATCATTCACCTCTCCTGCTACACACACCACAGTGTACCTCTGGATACTGAGATCAATCAGACCATTTTTTCTAATCTGCACAGGTCAACCAACTATATTCTAAGTGCTTCATCCTTCACTGCCCAACATGAGCTACTTCTCTTTCCATTAAAGCTTTTTCAGGATGGACTAAACGAATGATGATAGCAGTTCCCAAGACAAGGAGCCCATTATTTTACACAGTGATCCATCTTCCCTGCATGGGGCTCCAAAGCTATGAGGTATTTCCCACTGCCAGTACCAACACAAGCTGCTATGAAGCCAGAAGAGCTTGGAGCAGGTGAAGGCAAGGGACCAGTGCTTCGCTGGGGTAAGCTCTCTGGCAATCATAAGGAGATGCAATACCTGTTTCCAGATCATTTTGTAGTAGCAGGCCAAACGATAGGCGCAGAGGACAAATTTGGACATTATTGGTCCTGCAGCAGTGAGCTCAAGGAAGGGAAAGGCCTGTATGTGATTCTCCCTAACCTGAGGATGTTTGTGACTCCATGCTCTAGGGCATTCCATGCAGCCTTCCTTACCAGCAAAACACTCGACTACTCTTTAATCAATCAATTAATTAATTAAAGAATTCCACTTGGCAGATGTTTATGTTCCAATTTGAAATCTAAGAGCAAGGATGAATACACACAAAATACATGATGCACTTCCAGCCCAAGTGATTGCATACTTAATCATCATCAAATGTACTTATCTACCACAGATTACAGAGTTAAAAAACAATTTGCTAATTTAAGCTTTTTCTTTTGCATGTTCTACTTACCTAAGTAATTTCAAATCATACACTTACTTCAAAAACAACAAATGCATAAAATAGTTAATTTTTAGCTAAGCCTAACCACAACAGGGAATCCATTAAGTGTAACACGTAGGGTATGCACGTGTAGCATGGTTCAGCCAATAAATGTGGTTTAAAAATTATCAGCATTTTCTTTATAGAATTGTGATGCTTTTAAAAAAGTAAAGACATTGTAAATTTTTAGCTTTTGATAATTATTGGGAATTTAAAATAGAAATCTGTATCCTGTTCTTAAATATTTTGTCACTTTTTATTGCAGCTTCTTCAAATTGGTTTTTAGTGAAGTCCTGATAGCTGGGTTGGAACAATAACGGTGAAAAACAACTGGAAACATTCAAGGGGCAATTTAGAAAAAAACACTGCAAGAGGTTATGTCAAAAGGTTCTTGATACTATGGACAAAATAAAAATCACTGTCTGCATTTTTATCCTCCTTGAGACCCACGAAATCAAACCACTCCCACTGAGGCTGAAGAGTTTCTTTCAAAAAAATTCAAAGAACAGTTCTGAAGAGCCTAAAGCCTAACAAATTAATATTTTTATTAGGGGTGGACAACTTGGTTAAGATTGTGTCAATAAACTTGAGTTTAGAGATCATGTCTAAAATACGCAAAGGCTTTTTCTCACCTGGCTTTGGTCCATGTGTCACCCAATGACATCCATAACTGTCCTTCCTCACTGGTGACAGTATATCGCAGGAAGTCTATAGTATCTTTTGTTAAGAGTGGGCTGAGTACCGTACCAGCAAGCTCTGGACCTCCTGTTGTCTGTATCACCTGTATCCAAGTATTAAAATAATATAAAGAACATACACATTATCACTAAGTGAATATAAGTTACCTACGGTGCTGCCAGGAAGCATTTATTACTCACAAAAACACCCCCCTCCCCTCAAAAACTCTGAGAAGCTAACAACGTGTCTTAATGTCCTACAGACTAACTAAACCATTTATTGCAAAAGAACTGCTGTTCTGGTCACCAACCATTTTATACTTGGACCCACTTTTGGCCACGTTATTTTTGCTCTACTGATCAAAATCACAAATACTGCCATTAAACAGACATATGGCTATGCTTTCAACTCTCCTCCTGCACTATGTAAATTATCTCAGTTTTTTAATGTTAATTAAAAATTATAACAGCAAACTGTAACACACAAAGCCAAAGATGATTTAAATAAATATATTTAATAGATGGGAATATATGCAGAAGAGGATATAAATTATTTTCTAAAGAGAATCTCATCCTGAGCTACACACATTTCTCCTTAGTTATTGACCAGGGACAAAACATTTCAATCTTGTTATCCTTGAAAAGGTTATAGAGCACATAAATACAAGAGTCCTTGAAGGAAAACACTGAGAAAATTACAAAATCTTACCATATGTAGTGGGGTAAAGAGAAAATGAACCAGTTCAGTTGCACTAGGATTCTGGATATGGAACTTTAATTTGGCCTGAAGAAATGGGAAAATGATAGATCTTAAGAAACATTTAACTTTCACAACAATAAACACTTCACAAACAATGGCCATCCCTGGTCAGGCCACAGATGTGCCTAAGCCCAGTGTTCTGTCTGCAACGTCTGCTAAGTGCAAGTGCTCATTCATCCAATTGCTTTTGAAGCCATGTGTATCTTTAGCACTTACTGTGCAAACCGAGAAGTTCCTCGACTGAATTATATGCTTTGTAAAGAAGCACCTCCTTCGGAAATTTGCCACCTCTTAGTTTCATTAATATTCTGTGGTTCTTTACCAAATGAAAACAGAGAAATCTTTCCCTACTTGCTTTTTCCAGTGACGCTCACAACCATTTACAGATTTATTACATTATTCCTCTGTTTAGTCTTTTCCAAGCTAAAGTAATACCTTTGAGCACTCTTGTCCACCCTGTATCTTCTTCAATTTTGCTACACCGTAAGAAAATAAGGCCAGGAAATGTAACAGCATATTGGTGCTCTTTATTTGTTAATTTTCTTTTTTCTTCCCTAATGGTTCTTAACACTTGCTTGATTGATCACCATTCAACACTGGTTACGTTCTCACAGGAATCTGTATCACGTCAACATTCTGTTCTGATTTGTTTTATGCATGAGATTTTTCCCCACTTGTCCATGACTCTATCATATCTATCAATATTGAATTTCTTCTGTGACTTTATCTGCTATTTCTACATGAGATATTTCTCTATTTGTAGACTCTATACTCCCCATTTGACAGAATCCCTGTAAATACGCTGGACAGCAAAGGCCTCTGCAGAGGCACATGTGGGAGTTCAGTGCTGAATTTACTGCACTTCGAGAACTCGCATTTTAGTCCTAAAATTTGTTTTCTATTTCACCAAACAAGAACCTAATAAGCTACATTCAACCTCACAGTAGTTCAGTTTCTTTAAGAACTTCAGGGTGTGCAACCTTGCTGGATATGTTTTGGAAATCCAAAGAAACAAAATCAAAGAATTGATGGATTTGTAGACATTATTTTGTTTTGCAGGATGCATGTTTGCTTCTTCCTCATTTTAATATACCTGCCTACAAACTGCATCCCATGTGTGTGGACACCTCAGGGGTATCTGGTTGTCATAGCTCCTCGGATCCTTGGAACGACTTTAAAGATTGTCAGCATTACCTCAACAACTTCCCTTCCTCTGGAAGAAAGGCAGTTTGAGAGAGGTTACACACCATACCGTGTGGTTGACTCACTTAGATTTTTGGAATAGATGGATGAATGGTGCCCATTCAAACAAGGCTTCTATACATCTGCCTGTAAGTTGCAATTTTGATTTGCAGTTCTTCTATTTGAAAGAGGTAATCTCTTATGACTCCTAATAAAAAATTGTTTTCATGACCATATTGTCCACTATCAAGCTTTTCCAATAAATATACGCATTAAAATAAATCATATACTTTCTCTGATACAGCTTCTTGGAGGATTTCTTTTATCTACAGATCACTTGTTGGCCCTGCAGGCTCCAGAAGTAAAAAGCACGCCAGAATGTGTTTTAAAAAGTTATAGTAGTTTTTATTGCATCTTGCCATCTGTTCCTCAAACTGCTTTTGGCTAGCCTCATTCTACTTTTACATCTAGCCTTCCAGAGCATGCCTCCAAATGAAGAAAGGAGGAGAATGGGGTTTTTTGCAGCTAATAACTTCCTATACATTGTTCTTCAGTCGTAACAACTTACTTCCAGTATTTCTAAAGTTTTTTTGACAGATGGTAGGCATTTCCTACGAGCTTCCAGCACGGTGCTTTAAGACAGTTTCCATTCTACTGGCAGAGATTTTGTTCGTCTAGCTATTCCCTTTATTTTTAAACTAGATTCTTCATTTTATAAAGTTCTCCATGTCTGACATAAAGCAGGAGGAAGTGAAATTTCAGGCTTTTGTCGCTCTTGCAATGATGTTGAAGTAAAGCACTGTTAGAGCACAGCTTTTCAAGAGCAACATTAGAAACCAGGTCCTAGATGCTGCTGAGCACCAAAACAAGAACTGCTTTTTCTCCTGAACAGAAGATAGATTCAAAGATGCACACATTCTTGGGTGAAAAACTAATTTAAATGCAGAATGAAGTATGAATGGAAAAAAAAAATGAACATTACAAGCACTATTACTGAGAAGGAGCAGCATGTTCCAAGACATCTGTCCCCTCCAAACCAGCAATATTTCAAGGTCAGAATCACAGCATTTGATACAGGGTTTTTAAACAAACCAAACATATTCTTAACATTTCGAAATATCTCCTACAGCTCTGCAATCAGAATTCATTCCCCAAGAGGAAGAAAAAAGCTGAATCGACTCAGTGCATGCAAGAACAATGTTCCCCGTTGGCATAGCTTCCCCAGCAATGGGAAGAGACAGGCAGTATATGAAAGTAAACACTCTGAAGGTGTGCCACTTGCTGCCTTCCTTTAATCGCACTTGCAGAAGAGGAGATGTCAGGAGAAGGCTCTTGAATTAGCATCTCTTCTTGTTGAGAACCTATAAAGTGACAATTTGTTGGATGGAGTCTTCTGAGGCCAGAAATGTCCTACGTAATGATGGCAACAAATACAGGGAGTCTGATGGGCATAGCTGAATAAAACTAAATTAAGGCCATAGCTGGTGATACTGGCAAGCATACAACAGAGCCACGATCCCCAAAGATGTTCCTAGAAATTGTTTCATGATTTTAACTCAAATTTCCCAAGTAAAAGGCTTTAAAGAACCAGGAAAAGAAGAAACACAACAATGCTGAAAAAGAAATACGCTCATCTAGTCACTGTGTAGAGAACTTGAGGAGCAGCATCCCAAAGCTCAAAGGCCAGCCTAGGTCAGAGGTGGTCAGATCTGCTCTTGCCTCAGTTCAACATTGGATGGAGAAGGAAAAGGTGGAAGTCCAAGACTAGTCAAGTACCAGTAGAGCTATCCTCCTGTGTGTCAGCCAAGGAACAAACAAGATTACATTTTCAGGTATATCAACATTTCAAAAGAGCAGCATAGACCAACACAACACAGACTCAGGCTCACAACTCCCTGGATGGCATGACTGCCTCTTCATGGCTGGCAGCACTAGGGCATTTAAGACCCTCAAGGTTTCTCTACACGGACAAGGCACCAGGAAAGTTAGGCGGAAGGCAGAAAATTTGCTTAATGCATTCCCAAAGACAAGATGACCTCCTGCAGCTCCCTCAGAGGTGTCAACAATAAAGCATCCACATCCTCTGGAATGGCAGGAACCTCCAAGAAAATCCAACTACAAAATAACTACATAGCAAATCCATCATATTACTGACTCTTTCTTCTCCTCTTCATCTTTCACCATAATTTTAGTTCTTCACTTCATACTAGTGGAGTAAGACATAGGAAAACCAATGCAGCAAAACTGATACTCGAATTAATTTGTAGGGGTAGGGAAAACAAAGATCGTATTATACTTAACATCAGCTATCCCAGGAAAAACTGTTATCACATGCCTCACCACCATATCCACTAGCAGTCACTTACCAGAAGATTGAAGCCATGCTTGAATTTTTGGAAGCAGTCAACAAATTCATCTGGAGGTGGTGGTTTTGCACGGAGAGTAAGAACTCCCTCTGGTGAACAAAATGAGATTTTTATATATCCATTTATATGGTATATAACTTCTATAAATATTACAGATACAGTAAACACATAGATACATAATTAATTTATCAACTTACAGAATTTTGTAAGTATAGAACCATGACAGTGAGCATATTCTGCGGTCACATCTCTAATCAGCCACTCCCCACTGACTTCAAGCAAATTATTTTCATACGTTTCCCTCTAAAAATATACTGTGTAGGACTTTTTGTGCTCCAAGTGAAAGAAAATTGCTACATTCACAAAAAAACAACACAAAATGACACATTTGCTAGCTACTGCAATGATCCTTAGAGAAACAGAATAGTGTGCAGTAAGAACTCCTACCTCCAGGTCCTTTCTTTTTACTTTTCTTAGTTTTCTTCCTCTTCGAAAGTTCAGCAAAAGCTTCAGCAGCTTTTTGAAGTTTGGTAACAAAATACTCAATGTCATCCAAAATATGGTTCAGAATTTGCTATGGGAGAAAAGTAACAGTTTCTCTACAGAATCAATAGCAGAAATACTCAGGAAATCAAAATGACCACACTCTCAGACACAGACAGCTTCCTCAGAACAAAGTTCATGTTAGAACATTTGATACTTAGATTCATTATGTTCTTAACTTTACACACCCGTGAAGTATTCTAAATCTTAGATTTTTAAAAACTTAGTGTCACTGAAAGTTTTGAAAATATGAGAAACGACATTATTAAATTCAGATTGCAATTACACAATTAGTTCACACATTACATTTATCTCTCACAGCACATGAAAATATTCTAATTATTTGAATGGACAGCACTTTCCTAAATAGTAAAACTTGATAATCTCTTTTAGTACCAAGTATTAAGCTAATCGTTGAATGTCAGAATGTAGTTTTATAGAGAACTGCTCTTTGAAGAATTGTTTTCAAAGAGCAAGTGGAGAAGAACGAATGAGCCCCTGGGGAAAACACATATACACCAATTCAGCAGGCCCCAACATGCTTTCCTCAGGACCTTCTGACATTGCTGAGGACAAAATTAGAAAGTTACAACTGACCAATGAGGCAATATTTGCTATCGCCTACATCATAAGACCTGCCCAATGTTGTTGCTTATAGGCAAGAAAAGTTTAGGTTATACATATACATGGCCCATTTGTCTTCAGAAATGAACACATGTTTATTTTCCAGATATTGCACATATCCAAGTCCTGCTAAACTTACGGACTTTTTTATCCTTACATAGTTTTCTGAATTTGGACTACAACACAAAATTACTATGTATATTTCTAGCTCTTCACAGCAGAAAATTTACATCAACATTCAGACCTTTTTTTTGCTTTCCCTTTTTTTTTAAATAAAAAAAATAAGAACTCCCCCTATTCATTTTTAGATCTACCCCACAAACGTAGGCTGTCTGGAAAGCTTTCCTACAGAACTGGATTTCCCACGTGAAAAAAGCCTTCTCACAAAGTAGAGCTGCAAAATTTCACAGACATGAAGCAATATCGCTTGTAGTTTCTCACTTACGACATCTCTGTCAATCCTGGCTGCTATCATCTCTGCTGTTTCTTCATGATCATGGTATTGTCTATGTTTTTCAACTGGAGAACAGGGAAGAAGAGAATAAGACATCCATGTACGTGAAATTAGTAACCAACACTTCCTACACAGCTTATGATTTAAACTATGCTACCGTAAGAAAAAGATGGACAAAACTGTTTATATTGCTCACTTTCCAAGGACCCTACACAACCTGAAAACCTTGCACCCTAATGCCTGATCTTGCCAAATCTCCCAAAAAAAGCTTAGGCGTATCCTTTCAGTCGACTTAGCCACATGAATGAAGTTAAGCACAGAAGCATGGTACCAGGTTCTAAATCAAAAAAATACAGCAGACAGTGGCAGATTATAAATACAACGTAATGAGAAAGCACCCCATTTTGCAATATATACTGAAAGCTACTGCAGCAGAACTAAGCAAGAAAGAGTGTAGGCATGACTTTGAAGACAATTTTGATATAAAAGGTAATTAGCAAAAAGGGATGCCAAGTCTGGCAACATAGAAATGGGAGGTAATGATGTGATAGAACTGGTACTTCCAAATAACGATGGATAGAGTCAGTGAGTTTTATTTCAAAACAACGAGGGTTAACATTTTGAGATATGACAAGTTTTGAATTTTTAAGTCACACTAAGTACTGCATTGCATTTGTTAACAGGTGGGATTTTAGCAAATACATTTTAGAAAAGATCCATATGAGTGGAATAAAAGAAATGGCAGATACACAAGTGGTCTGGCAAGACACTTGACAAACTAATGAAACTTTTCTGAAGTGAGGAGTAGGCAAGAAGAAGAAGAAACTAGCCTTTACTCAAGATAGATGTAATGCTACAGAGTAGTAGATGAAAACATTCGTAATATTACAGATTTCTCTGAACATTTTTAGTTATTTTCTTTGCATAGGTCGTGCACTTTGTTGAGTGATATAGTTTAAGAAATCAAGAATAATGAATACTCCATGGTTAACGACTTAATTCTAAAGTTTTTGTATCTATTATTAAAAAACCCTCAATCCAAACAACCCAAAAGGCTTCACCTTAAACTTAATACAGTTTGTTTTACATGAAGAGCTTTATTGTTTCTAAAGAACACTTTTTTCAAATAAATCTGATCAAAATAAAAATGTTTCCATTTTAAAATAACCCAACCCACCAAACAAAAATCCAAACCTGTTAGAAATGCTACAGCATTCTTTTGTTAATCCTTTAAAAAAACAAAAAAAAAAGAAAAAAGAAAAAACCCATTTAGTTTAGCCATACAGGCCATTATAAAGATAAATATAAAATAAATAAATAATGCTGATCTCTAGTCACCTTTTAATCCATGATTATATTTTTTAATGGTCTGAAATATCTGGCCTGTGCTCTTTCTATTACTGAAAAGAGCATCATAAAATTACTAGAGTTATGACAGCACTGGTTACTGTGAATGTTACTACGTTCACAAAAAGGCTCAGGTTAAAATCAGTAGCCCACACCCTCACCCAGCTAAACACAGGTAAAAGCAGCTCTGAAGAGAAATCAGAAAATGGGTAAATGCAAGTAAATGACAAGTCAGATTATGACAGTCAGGTCTTACTCCCCAGATGAAGCAACGGTGGCTTGGGGCATTTCAGACTAGACTGGGAGAATAATCCTGCCTGCTCTCAGAGACGACAGAGGGGTGACCTCGTACAACCATTTCTGTATCCGGATTCAATTACTGTAATCTTTACTACAGTAGTCTTTCCAAATTATCTTTGTTATTACTGAGGAGTGTAAAAACCTACTGCCCAGAACAACTGTTTGTCACCGCGCTGTGCAGCAGTAGACTCCCAAAAATACCCACACTCTCCCTGCTCTGCAGCCCACGCGGACCACGCCGCCACGCGGCTTCTCACGTCCACCTGGGTGATGGTCCCCGGCGGCACAGGGGCAGGCGCCCGTGGCGGCGGAGGGATGGCGCTCTCAGCTTTGGAAATCATCCTAGAGGAAGAGAAGAAGGACCAGAAGTGACACTTGAAGGAAAAACATTCTATTTTCCAGTGCTTAATCAGAGAAGACAAGGAGGCTTTACAAGGACCTCTTCTACTGTTGAACGTACTATGGAGTTGCCAAGAAAGCAGTAGTCAAGACCGCGACGCGTAAATATGTTAAACATGGTAGGAAACCCACTCCACGATGGGGTTAGCAAACCTTTGTCACCTGGCCACATGGGAAATACCCACAGAGTGCCACAGAACGTGATGTCTAGAGACCTGCCAGTTTACACAGATAAATTCAGTGGCTTGGGTTTAGTAGATAGCATTTTTACCACCGTATGCAATTTAATGGCTGGACTTCCATTTTGTGTGAAACTTTTTTTTAGAAGTTACCTTTCAGCCATCACAAGTTGAGTACCTAGTCCCTAAATTTAGAAAGGTTGTCAACCACCTGTTTCTTAAAACTCTAACAACAAAACCAATTAAATTTACAGGTTGTTTTCCCTTTTTATTTCAGTGGCCTGTTCATCCTGTCTCAATACAAATGTACCATCCCATCACAGACCGGTATCAATTTTCCAACTTGCAATTTTCCAGTTTTCCCATTCTCAATATAGTTTTAAATACTGTAAGGAAACAGGTTTTTGAAGTCATTCTGCAACTTGATACCAACAGACAAAAACTCCCAACAACTCCCATCACACACACATCCCATCCCTACCCCACATCCCTATTCAAAAGCAAGATCTTCACCTTAAATTCTCCTCTATAATCCCATCTCATTCATGGCGTTCCACAACATCACAAAATGTCAAGCGTTATTTGGTCTTTGGACACTGAACAAAAAATAATGTTTCCATCACCATTCCTTCCTCCAGTCTCCTGGGCACTCTCGTCTGCAAGTCCCACATTTCTACTTCTCAGTAACCTTACAGCGACTCAACAATGCAATGCCAGGGAGGAAGGTCTCTCCCCACGACCTGATGCCAGTACCTACATGATAGGACAGCAAGTAACCGGCACCGAGCTGTCATGCACTCATGACCTCTTGGCCTCACAGCCCTCAGAGACTGATATCTCAGATTATTTTTCCCACTAGGTGTACTGACCTACATTTTTTTCCCCAATTAAATTTCATTAGTTTTCCAGCACATCCAATGTGTTTGAGTCCTCCTGGATTATCTCTTTGTGTTTATACTTGTTTGTTACAGTCCCACAAACAGCAAAGTGTGCTTGTTTAATTTAAACTCACAGGTAAAGTTAGACACAGTTCAGTTTTTGCTTTGTTTTTATAGGAGCATCCATTACTCCAGGAAAACTTCATGAGTTGCACATCAGAATTTAATAGGTAACTA
>VZSC01013310.1:4903-26764 GCA_013398225.1 Steatornis caripensis | reverse complement strand
CAAATGCCCTTTCATCTCTTACAACCAGTCCTGTAGCAAAAGTGAACCCGTGCGCACTGCGAAGCCATTGTCATCCACGAGTCTATTAATAAACTCCACTTCCTCTTTAATCTTCCCCTTCACCTCAGCCCAGCAGTTCACAGCAACATACGCTGGTGTCCTAGACTTTAAGATAAACACTCTTCAAAATTAACTGTACGATCCCTCTTTAAGAGGTCCTGATGTATCAACAGTTTACTTGTGAATGTGCCCAAGAATGGTCATGTCTTTCTCAGGATCTTGAAAAGACATCATATGCCTACTCTGAACAAGAAGTATGTAAAACCAGGAAAATTAAATAAGAATTTAAGAGGAAAATAATAAGAAAATAGCTAAAATAATACAAAATAACAATATAAATATTAAGGTATGTATCTTCAAATATATTAAAACAGTGTATTATTAAAAACAGTAAGAAAACAGTCATAAACAGGAAATTTCTAAAAACAAATACTAAAACCTCTTTCCAAAGCATCAGGGACTGAACAAAAAGAAGTCCACCTAGGACTTCACTGCTGCCATCACTCTTATTTTTGAAGTTATTCTAGCATATCCATAGTAAGCTGCAATATAAACGACAAGGATCCAGCCTTTATAACAGACAAACTATTTCTGAGACAGATATACTTTGGTTCTTTAGTAGTCAACAGTTACAGGTGGTCTAATCCCAAACATGGGGAGTATTGTACCAGTATACAGCATGACCACATCAGTCATAAATACTCATTTCCAAAAACGCCCAAAGGCTAAAATACTCTCCGCCTTCCCCACCTTGTAGCACTGCAGCCTAATGAAAGCAATACAATCTGAGAGAAACAACAAGCTGACACTTTGACAACTCACATGCCCTGCCACTTAATTTCCTAGCAGGAGTTTGAAGGTAACAAAATCCCTCAATTTATTTAAAAAAAAAATCCCTTTCCTAGAAGGGTAGAGCTGTCTCATGAAAGCAAATGAGACATTCCAGAGACTGATGCTCTTTTCCACTCATCCCGAATCAATTGGTCCCACCCAGCAACAGATCACGCAGTATCAGATGAAAAAAACGAACAGCTNATTTAAAAAAAAAATCCCTTTCCTAGAAGGGTAGAGCTGTCTCATGAAAGCAAATGAGACATTCCAGAGACTGATGCTCTTTTCCACTCATCCCGAATCAATTGGTCCCACCCAGCAACAGATCACGCAATATCAGATGAAAAAAAACGAACAGCTTAATGCCATGGGTATTTTAGAAAAGATGCCAGAGGCAGGGAAGGGGAAGAGTTAAGGAGAGGAGAATGAAGGGGAAGGAAAAGGAAAGCCAAGAATGGCTGGAACAATAATTATCTACCGATTAAGAAAATGTTATTAGTAACAAGTCATTGTTATCCCATGCCCCGAAAAACTGCACAAATTCTTCCCCAGCCAGATAGCAGGCACAGGCTGTAAACTCCAGCCTAAACAAAAACAAAGAACTATTACAAGGTAACACTTATCTGTAGCGGATCTGACATTGTAGCGATGTCAGAAAAGGACACGCTTTCTCCACCCTTTCCCTTTTGAAAATATTACGGAACAACAAAAAACAACAAAAAAATCAGATGTATCCATGCTACACTGTAACTCACTGTGCATTCAATAAAAATGCTTCTTATTGCTATTCCACAGCATCCAGTACTGCTGCACTAGAGAACGTAGAAAAACTATTTAACTTGTTATGTGACTTACTATTTTTTATTTGTTTCTTCTCGAACCTCACCCTGCTCACATACACGCACCTTCCTTCAAACCCGCGTTACTCCCCCACGCTAAATTTTTTAACAGTCATTACTGTTTAACCTCCTTGTTTCTTTCTCCACACTGAGATAATTTCTTTAGTTATCCCTTATGTTCTTGTATTTTGGTGCCTTGTCCTCTTCTGTCTACTAGGTTGCTCTGACCCAGCGCTCTCCAATTTGTATCTTCACTCCAACCGCAGATTTTACAAATGGGAAACTCCTGCTGGAAACGTATCCCATGGAGTCTGATGAAACGTTGCTGCTGCTGCTGCTGCCCTTTGCTTCGGGACTTGTTTCAGACAACAAACAAGAGCAAACATGAGTTCTGCTGGCTGTTCAGCATCTTGCCTCAAGATAAACACCACGATGCACACGCATGCGTAGGTAAGCATTACTTCGGAAATGATCACCGGGGATTTTCCATCCTCAGTACATTGGTATCAGTATTTCTTTGAGACAAACTGCTACCGGTTGGGGTGGCAGCAGCTTTGTACCATAATGTTTTCCATCTTCTATTAAGGATATTGGAGCATCCAAAGCCTGGTCAAAAAGATGATGGCAAAAATCACACACAAAACTGGAAGCCAGACCCTACCAGTGATGCAGTTTCAAGGCAAAACATTTGGACTTCATTCACCACTGCTCTGGCTGTTGTTCCCTTTGCTTCCCTCAAGCCACTCTCTATTAACAGGAGGGCTGAAAGCTCTGTGAGAAAAGAACAGGTTCTGAGGTATATGCTCCTGTGTCCAAGTGTTACGACTTCAAGCAAACACATTAAGTACAATAGCCACAACAAAATCAGTTTGAAAACGTTTTTGCTTTCCAGTCTTCTCTGGATCCAGTCCAGCATGACCATCAGCATTAATTACACAGTATCTTAATTTATACACACCTGCATTCAGTCACATCCTGTGTTTACATTTCAGTGCATCCTCAAACAACCCTTCTGGTGGATGCAAGGTCATCTAAATGGGGTTCTTGCTAAAGACACGTGGCAGTGGGGAGGAAAGGAGAGGATGTGCCACCCTCTCCCCACCAAATTTCAGTCCCTATAGAAAGCTGAATCAGAACTCAGAATATTATTTGCCCATTAGTCTAAAGGGGCAGAGGGGTAGGAGCACTTCAAGAAACTAATGATTGTGACAGATGAATGAATACGGCTCTGGCCAGGAGGGGACAACATTGCATGACAGGGGACACAGCATGGCTGAGGAGGAAGGAATTGTAAGTGCATTCACCTTCACAGAGCAGATGAGTCCAATCGACACTGCTTTTTCTGATTTCAAAAAGTGTTTTGATTTTCATTGACACTTTCTGAAATTTTATATTTTTTCTCAGTCCTTCAGTAGAAGGAGTACACTAAATTCATCAGCAGTATTCCTTTCAGCAGGAGGGATATGATAAATGTATTAAGAACATTCAGTGATGTAATTATCAAAAGCAGGAGATTGCCTACGTTAATGCAAGACCAGTATTCAGAGCAAGAATCGTTAACTAAAAGAGAAGTTTTTCTGTTGGGAAAACTAGTAAGATAAGAAGTGCCCTTTAAATATTCTTTTTTCTACTATGATATTTTCCAGCCATTCAGTGTTGCGGAAATAGTCTAACAATACAATTAAGATAAGTATTTTTATTCTAAGAGAGGGGAGGAATATGAAGACCAACAGGAAGAACCAAATGAATTGACTTCAGACAGATCCTGTTCATAGACTTAGCTTTTTTTTTAATTGCCACACTAATAAAGAACCTGCTTGAAAACAGGTTCTTATTCTGGCATGGCAACCTACTCCGTTAATTTCACTCAGGTCTGCACCATGATTTATAATTAGCTGTATTGAAAGAAAAGAAAAAAGCTTTACACATACAAAAGCTTCAAAGACTTAAAATCCCTATTGTAACAAAGGAACGTTAATAAATATGCCAGCACTAAAGCCACCACTCACTGTTATTTTTAATGAGAGAATTAAACACCTCATCTAAAGTAAGATGCGTATTAATTACCAAGATCAGGATAATTTTGCAGACCTTGTAGAAAGTATCACCACAGCTGGAAGACCAGTATCTTGTATAAAAGAAAAAAAAAAGGCCAAAAAACCCAAATAAAAACCCCTCCACAAATACAGAAGAACAGCCTGAAGAGAAAGATGGCTACAGCATGTGAAGGGATTTGTAGAGAGAGGTAGAAAAAGAAGGGATTAAAACATAAGTAAAAATCAGTGTCCCTGGTAAGCCCACCTCAAGGATTTGAAGAGGATCACAGAAGAAACTCTTCCAATGGCAGAGGTTATGGATTTAAAGAGCCACCAGCACACTGCACCAGACCTTACTTTGGCACCTCATCCACAGCACCCAGGAGTCCCTGCTCACCTGCGCGGGCTCGCAGAAAGGACACTGGGCAAACACTTCCCATGGGACAACCCCCAGCACCATCACTAACTTCTCCCTTCCAGTGTTCATGGAACAGCTATTAGACAGTTCCAAGAGAGAAAGCTAAAAACTAAAACTCTATTTGAGTTTAATATTTATTGAAATTCAGAACAGTGGCTCTCAATTCACACTTGACTTTGAAGACCACTGCTTTTATTTCAGACCTGAGGAACGGCCCGCATGCCTGGAAAGCATCTACTCCCTCCACACACACGGTAATGAGCAAGCAAAGGATACTATTTTAATTCACAAATCCTAATCCCAACATGGCTAAAACAGTGCTCTCAATATTTCCACCTGAAGAGAGAGGTACAACAATTTATTCTGGTTTGGGGTTTTGGTGATTTTGTTGTTTTTTTCATAAATTTGATTTGAAAGCACTGAATGGTGAATACAACTGACCTAGCGCAGATACCATCATTTTATTTCTTTTCTTCACACCCTCTTTTTCATTATTTCCTTTCACTCCTTGTTACATCATACTTTAAACTAGATCATTAGATTTCAAAACAAGGCACTCCAGATATTGATTTGAAAGTCAGCTTGCAGCGTACAACCAACAACCCATCAATTTGACTTTAGAAATGAGAACTTATATTCATTCTAGTGTGGATGTTTAGGTGGGCCAGCAGAAAACACAGCAAGAAACAGTGTGGCTCATGTGGCTTCTTTCCAGATGCCATAACAGCACACTTCATACCACCCTGTAGCTATCACATGTCAAAAAGATCATGAAATTTGGGTATACTTTTCCCTTTCATGTTGAAAAGAGGCTGTGAGTGTAGCTGATGAAGTATTTCTCAACAGTCTCTTGACTGAAGTGCTTGTGAAAATGTTAAGAAATTATAAGATTACTGCAGCAGTACTGTAAGTATACAAAAATGAACAAGACAATTTCTTTAGGTGTTGCCTGTTGTTGTCTTAGATAATGTCTTCCTCCCAGTCCGTCCAAAAAATGAGTGAACTCCCAACATAGTTAAAATACTGCTTACTGCTGCAAGTTGACCAAATGAAACTGGCTTGACCACCTATTTGCATCTACTTGCAAGCTTAATAGCTGTGTCATGACACACTTACACTATTAAAATTGGCGTGGTAGTGTCCATAACAAAAGCTGAACTGAAACTATATAATGACATACTCTAACCAGACCATTAAAATAAACACAGAGGAGGAGGAAGAAAAAGGACAAGAGCACTCATCAATGACTCTCTAATTTAGTTTAATAGAACTGTGGCAAGATCCAATTCTTGTTTTCACAAGTTTACTTTCTACAGTTTTGGTGAAGTTGCTATATTAGCTTTTAACCTGTAGGCCTTGTAGCCAGACACCGACACCGCAGTTATTGTGGTCTCAGACATGGCAACAGATGCCTCCCATTGCAAGGCTGTCATATTGCTCCCTACTTAAAATTTTCACTCTAGTCTTATTAAAAAAAAGAAAAGAAAAAAAAAAAGCCAAACACAAAAACTCCACACAGCTGATACCTATTTTTATTTATTGCTAACATGGCAACATACAGAATAAATAGGGACAAAGGCCCATTTCCATTAAAATGCATCAGCTAGTTACTTACAAGAACCAATTTCTAGGTTAGCAGTAGGTTACAATCTTGAACTAAACAAGAGAAAAAACACAGAGTAGGAACAACATCCACTGTTTTCCTGATTATTTTAAACACCCGAGCTCTATACTGTCATGGACTACCTTTGGATGGCATCTGTTGATGATATGGACCCAGCATCATTTATGGAATCTTGATCTCTTTCCTCAACAAAGTGGTCTGAATGCCAATTCACATTAAGTCTGAAAAGCCTCAAACTTTACTACAGACAGGGTTCATACTCTGCACCTTACTGTAAATGTACATTTTCTGTAAGGTGTAAAAGAACAACAAAACCCCACATTTTCCATGCAGTTTAGTGAAAAAAGAGGCTACGTTTGATGAGACTGAACAAACATGTAAGATTTAAAAGTTATGGATCAGACCACAGCAAATTAGCACTGCTGAGCTATAAGGTAAGCTCAAAGAGGAGCTCAATAGCAAAACTAAAACTCTTCTTTTAAAACTTAATAGATGAGCAGATGCCATTCTAACAATGCTAATTAACTCATCAAACCGCTATGAAGAAAGGCCCCTTGTTTCACCCAGATGAAATAATGTGTAAACAAGGCAGCAGATGAAACTTCACAAGGCTGATGTACAAAAGCTTGCGACTTCAGGTAATGACAAATACCACCATCCCAAGTTGCTGAGACTAAACAAGATTTTAACGCTAGAATTGTTAATAGAGTGTTCATTTTTTCAGAAGTAATTTAAAATATTTCCCTGACATATTTCAATGTACTTGCAACACCATGTACACACGAAAGAATTAAATTGACACGTGATACGTGGAAAGTATTTTAATTCATTCCAAACATCGTTAACATGGCTCCCAAAACAGACCAAGTTTTCACTTGTCATGCACACATAAAACATGTACATAGTAGAATTTGCCCTCAGAGTTACATGTTAGAAAGATGTACTGTATAGCAGTAACATTGCCAAAACCTGTGAATCAAACTTCTGAGCCTGACCTCGTAGCAGGGCACATTCACCATTTAACTGAAGCTGATTTATAGACACTAACAACTGAAAACTGTATGTCATCTTTAAAACTTGCATTACAGGAATCCTATTTCTTTCAAACTAAGAAAATTACAGGGGAAAATGCTGCTCCTGAAAGTTGGTATCTAAAGCTGCCATCCAGTCACTCAATTGATCACTACCTCTTGCATTTTTCATTAACAGTGGGAGACATCGTGAGAAGGGGCAGCGTCCACACACTAAGGTAACAACAAAAACAAAACCACAGGGATTCTGAAAATAAGGCAGAAGAGAGAAAAGGCAAAATAAAACATAATGAATTTTTAAAGAGAATTTGAGAATAAGTTGCACTAGAAGCTATTTTAAGACCTAGCACCAGCAGTCACTGACTTAGAAAACCTGTTTGGTTTTTTTCCCCATCTATGAAAGAAAGAACCCGTACCATCAGCACTCAGGAGTGCTAAGTGAACTGATCGAGATATTCAATTTAATACTGTAAAAAGTACAATTACAGTGTTGTCACTGGAAAACACAAACTGGGAAAAAAAGTGTTTTTCAAGAGAATTTTACTCTTTCTTTTTTCCCTTTCTACTTGGAATACCTCCTTGACACCAATCACGTAATCTAAAATCATATCCCACCCCACAGCAGAGTGGAGTAACGCAGAGAGATGAGAAGAGCCGTGTGACTTGTTTGCTTGTACAGAATTGTGAAGTCAAACGGCCAGTCCCTCTATATGATACAGCATTTCCCTGATGCTTTTCCTTCTGAACCGTGAAACAACAAATTTCAAGGACAACTTCCCCTCACCTGGGGTTAAAAACAGGCATATGACTGGGCAGCAAGACGCGTGACCTTGAACACAGCCTATGCAGTTCTCAGCACTTTCAGACACGCGGTAACTCACCTACATCCGAATATCAGCTGGAGATGCTTGTTTGGGTCACCAAAAATCTTGAACATCAATTTTTGTTTGCATTAATGCACACGTAACCCAAAGAGACTATATTGCAATTCAGCAAGTAAACAAAAGGCACTATCTTAAACATCTAAGCATAACTGACCAGACCACACTGGGGCTACAATTATTCACCATGAAGCAATTCAAGTGTAAGAGAACTTACTGAACGGAGGTCACGGCTGAATGAAGTCACACCCCACCGTGGAACTAACAGCGTACTTCCGTAACTCAGCATTTGTATCATGGAAGAAAAACAGACTGAACAACAGATTCCACAATTTGTGTGAAGAAAAGTAATTTAAACTTACAGCATTTCATGTCTCTGATTTTCTAGTTTCAATTACTCATGTCTCTCTGTACAGATACAATTTTCTCGTCCATTAATCTTAGCCAAGCCCTTCCTCTACATGTGTGATAAGAATAAAAACATCTATTCAGTGAATGTCAATTTTTTTAGGTTTCTCTTTTTTAAAAAAAAGCCTGATCATATACAGAAATGTAATTTTTTTCCAAATCAATTAACAAATTCACATTTCCAAAAGCAGTCTCTGATATGAATGCCCAGGCTTGGCAAGTTACGGGCTTGACTTTTAGAAGCAAAAGTATATACTTTTTAAAATTTCAATGCCTTTTAATCACATACTAGGTTTCCGGCAAACATCCAGTGACTAAAGACGACAAAATTAGAAACCTTATAAGAGACAAATTATAATCAGTGCAAAATGTTTTTGGCTCCGATTTTCTGTAATTGCAGGGTTTGAATTTTCACATATCACAAGAAAATTTTATCTGGGAATTTGTCACTGCTGGTTACCAAGCCAAATTTAACAAGCTATCAACTAGAAACAGATTCTGAAATACTGCAACCAGGTTGCAATATAAATTGCAATTTGCTCATTCATTGACTTGAAAACATTCTGCTGAGGCATTTCTAACGTCAATTTTTTTAAAAACTGATGTCCACTGGGTTGCAGTGGAAACTTCAGTCTGGGACGGGAGCTGCACATACCCCACTCCCAGGAAACCTCAGAGGAGCTCTATTTTTTTTTTTTTTTGAAAGTTCCCACAGCTTTTGAAGGAAGGTAACTTTCAAAAATCTTCCAGAATATGGAATCAGTGTTCTCCATTCAGTTCTTGTATCAGAAGTAAGTGTGTGTGAAATAAGTGTGAGCAGGAAGGAGAAAGAGAAGGAGCTAAAAAAGCCATATGTGGTAATGCTTTTTGACCTTTCCTGCTTGGATGAGGCTGGGGAAATCCCAGTGCACCATTCATTTCCATGCACTTCAAGAATTGTTCTAGAGCTGATTCTGGTGATCTTAACATGATGCAAGAAATATCCACCTAAAATCTTTTTTCAAAGATATGGTTACTCTCCTAGAGGTCTGCAAAAGAATTAAATGATCTCTTTACCTTTCAAGATGGGTCACTATTTAGGGGGATCTTGCACAAATGACAAGTCATTGGAGATACTATAGGTAGGTTGGAGTTTTCTTTGCTGTCTTATTTTCCCCCCCAAAAAGCATATTTGGACCACTCTGTATCTCTCAGGTACTTCTAATACATGATACTGAACAGAACTGCCAGATTTCACAGGATGCTCAGCTGTCAATAGCAACGGTACTACTACAAAGTTAGCTACATCTTCAATTGGAATAAGGAAGATTACCCATGGAGACAGTCTGTAAAGCAATGAATGTTACTCTAAGAATTATTTTCCATAAGGCTCTTATCCTCCTGGTTACACCCATGTGTCTAGAAAACATGTAGAGCCCTGCAAGAGATGCTAGACAGAAGGTATTCAAAGAAAAACTTTGAAGGACAAAGACTTATATAAATAGAGCTTTCTCCCACACTGTAGGCAACTGAGAAATCTTGTTTACTATAAAACTTCTCCAGCAACTCACCAATGATTAAATTTTGTTTATAGAGCTTCGAGTCCCCTATGCTGTTACACATTTTCTGTTTGATGAGACTGAGAAGGATATTTTTTCTTTTTCCAGAAGGCACACTAGATAAACTTTAAACTTGTACCCAGTTTCAAAGGAAAAATATTTGTCCTACACAAAGCCTCCATTCAGAGTCCCTGTTTTTACTACAGCAAGAAAAATAGCTGTGCCCTGGATAATTTGTTCATGTATGCCAATAAAAGCACATTGGATTAGAGCCAGCACTTCTAGCAAGCACCCAAAGACTGAAATCCTATGAAAAGCAGAACTCTCTTTTCTCTACTTTTTATCCTTTTTCTATTTGCCGTTCCCAGTACTTATTACTTGTTTTCATTACATATGTCTTCATATTACTGTAAGAAGCATCTAAAAGAAGAAAATAAGACTAAGGAATAAAAGCAAAAGTTTTAAAGAAGCTCTTTCATGAAAAAAAAGCTTTCAGCTATCTTTAGACAGTGTTTAAAACATTAAGCATGCACCCTTTTGAAATCCACTCTAATTAAAATGACAAAGCACTAAAGTATATTCATGTTTTAGAGGTACAAAGAATTAAGAAACATACTGACAAAAAATTGTGCCAAGGTGCTTCCCAAAACGTATTTGCTCAACCTCTTCCTTGAGCCACCAGTGAGAAAGGCTAAAAACCAAGCCTGCGGGAACCCAGGGGCTCATTAGCCTTAGTCTGAAAAAGGTTTTCTCAGGAAATAATCTAAACCATTGTTGCAACGCAAACTCACTTGATACTCCTTCTATCCACAGCATACCCAAGAAATGCACTGGGTTCTTGATTTTAGGAAAAAGAAAAAAAAAGTAACAACAACATGCATCCAATCAGTGTGAAAATGGGCTTATAAAAATATCCTGTTCCTCAGTCTTGTTTGATAAAGAGTAGTCAGCTTACCACTACCTCCCCTCTCTAACTTATCGCTCATATCAACAGTGCAACACGCCTACAAGGATGTCGTCTCATGCATATCATCTTGTATGTTTTTCCAGCTAAGCAATCCAAAGTAAGCAGACGTCAACTTCTATTTTCCCATATGAGCCCACAAGGCAAGTTTCAGGGGGAACAATATTACAGTTACTTCATCTATATATTATCTTTCATTATCTAAGTGTTTTTCTAAATGTATCCTCTTGCTTCTTAAACTTTGCATAACCTTCTCTTTCCTTATATTGTTCAATTCAGCCTTATGCTTTTCTCCTTTTTCTTTTGTCATACACGTCCACAGCAGACTTTCTGAAACAAAGTAATTCAAGAAAAAAAAAAATCCAATTACAGTCTTGAAAACAGTTCCTAATGTTGTCCAAGGCTTTTAAGACAGGGACTCACCTTGCCATCTGCATGTCACTGTCCTTCATCTCCTGTCTGATCCGGTTGGATGACCACCGAGATATTCAACAATGACAGTTGTAAATATTGTCTTTCCCAATGGAGGTGGCAAAATCATTGGAGGTACTTTTGTGAATGGATGTGATAATTTATGTTTCCCAGCTATTGCTTTCAGCTTTCTGAAAATTCACAGTCATTCCTAGACAGATTTAGGGGAAAAGGCAGAAGCAATTACTGCTTTAATTGCTTATGCCCTCTTTCTGCCTTTACAGGGATGCAAAACTGACACAGAAATCTCAACTTCTCTCTGGGCACCAGACACTGAAATCCAGCACAGCAAAGTGAGCTGCAATACGCAGGGGTTGAGATTATGGTACAAATAAAACTTAGCACAGAGATAAGGCAGTTTACTGGGACAGCAGGAAAGTTGTCAGATGCCCCATCTTTGTCCATCCACAAACAACTTAGATACTCCCCAGGCTATGTAAGACTTGGGTAACATTTTAAAAATTTTCTTTGCAAACCAAGGAGGTAGCCTTAAGAGACTCCCTACTTCAGTACTTTGCAAAAAGCCTGCTGAACAGGGGCCTGCTCTCATGTTCCTCAGACACCTTCTTACGTTCTAAGAAACAGACCTAAATGGCTTTTGAAATCTTCTGTTCTCTCCAGACTTGCCTTTACTGCAACATCAGCTATCCGTACGTTCCTTCACCGGCATGCCAACCAAGTTTTATTGCAAAGAGAGACCGCAACACCATGGGAAACCTCCACAGAGTGCAGCCAGGAGCACAGACCAGTGAGGATTCTGCATCAGAGGCACGATGTCTCCTGCTGCTGCAGTCAGGCACTGTCTGCCAGACGGCAACACAGCAACAGCACCTGGTGTTACTGAATCTCCTCCGGCCTGGTCTGAAACACTGTATTTCGTCCCCCATTTCCACAAGCAAGTCAGAGAGATACAGCCTATTGCTCTGGTAAGACGAGCCTCCCCCAGTCTGTGTGCCAATCGGTCACCCCATGGCAAAATGGCCCTGGGGCTTCACCTGCTCAGGCGCAGCAAGGGCTTGGGTCAGGGCAGACCTTCAGTCACCCCNCGGCAACACAGCAACAGCACCTGGTGTTACTGAATCTCCTCCGGCCTGGTCTGAAACACTGTATTTCGTCCCCCATTTCCACAAGCAAGTCAGAGAGATACAGCCTATTGCTCTGGTAAGACGAGCCTCCCCCAGTCTGTGTGCCAATCGGTCACCCCATGGCAAAATGGCCCTGGGGCTTCACCTGCTCAGGCGCAGAGAGGGCTTGGGTGAGGGCAGACCTTCAGTCACCCCTCGAGCCGGTATTTGAGCAGCAACCTGCCCCACATCGCGCTCAGCACGCTGTTCAGCCCTATTTGTAAATACCCAGGTAACAGCCGGTGACGGTCTGTAAAAACCTCTCTCAAGGCAGAGCTGCCCCGCTCTCAGCACCACGCCTCTTCTTGCCTGACCTCCCTCGCTTCAGCTGCCAGTAGCAGCCGCCCCGGCGTAGGTCCCACTGAGCCACCTTCTCCAGAAACGACCCCGCGGGCCACCCATCTCGCCCACCCCAGGAACATCATAGCTGCTTCCCTCGTCAGCCTCCCAGGAGGGAGAGAAGACGTTAATTGGGATGCTGCGTTGCACAGTGGGAACAGAGAGGTCACCAAATAATTTGCTGCCCATGCATAACAAGGTCAATGCTCCCAGCCAAAGGCGCTGGCACAATTAATGGTTGGCCAAGCCAACCACTTTTGTGCCCTTTATCGAAGAGAAAACAGCTTAGCCGGAGTCCAGAGCACAAAAGGTGACATTTAGGCAAGATATATATATATATATATATAAAAAAAATTGCTTCCTTTGCCATTATTCAGCTTTGTGATTCAGTTCTTCTGAGCATATGCAAATCTCAGCCACTGCCAGCCTCTCAGGTGATGTTAACAGGAGATACATGCACTCATTTTCTCTAAACGGAGTTAGAAAAACTGAATGAGATCGCTGCTCTAATCAGATTGGGGAGGTCAAGGATTACGGAAATTACAAAGAGAGAAGGCAATTAGATTTAGCCCTTTTCCTGCTACAAGAGTGTTCTCCTGGGCACGAGCTTTCCAGTTTTACTGCTGGAGCAGCACCTCTTGAAAATCTTACACCCGAAGGAAGAAAAATGCAGAGACACAAGAGAGTCCTTCTGCCAGCAGAAACATAGTGCTGAGAGCACAACTGTGCTGCCCTTCCCCTCCTGCCTGAGCACGCCTGCCACGCTCGCACAGCCCGCTTGCTCCTGTCACCCAGGAGTTTCTCTAGTACCTTAAGAGAGGCCCACAGCTTGGATTCTCACACCTGGCTAAAGGAAAGGTACACCAGGTTTCAGCTGACAGCCTTGAGACTTGCTAAAACCCACACTCATTTGGAGAAAATACTGAGGAGTTATTATCCAGGGATGGGGAGAAAGCGCGCGCTCTTTTAGGCTCAGATAAAGGCACTTGCAGCCAATAGTCTCAAAACCACCTGTTCTTTCTGAAAGATTGAACCCTGTTGTTCTCATCTTCCTCATCATTGACTCTCTTCCCAACGAAGAGTACGTACAGCTCAGTTTAGAAAAAGTCCCCGGAATATCTGTATGCTTCCAGAAGGAACATACTAGAAAATCATAGGTTTTGGGGAGGGAAATCCCAACAGATGTCCTAAGATTATCTCCTGCTGCCCAGATCGATTGGCGAGCACCAGGGGCTCCTGCGTAGTTTACTCCTGCCAAGTTTCAGTATTGCTTAGCAGATGGCTATTTCTCACCATGCACGGGGCCTTCCCCTCCCCAGCACTAAACGGTTTCACGTCACAGCTAGAAGCAGAGCCACCAGTTTGCCAGCTTCGCAGCCAGCTCTCTTCAAGCCTGCACCATCAACAGCGTGGCCCCACTCTCTTACTCAGGCTTGGTGCAACCTGGAAGCTCAAGCGATGCTGAACATCAGCTTCCCTTTAAATCATGAGCAGAAGCTGCATCGTGGCCCTAGCGCACGCAATCAGACAGCTCTGGCACAGCACAACAAGGGCAAAAAGCTCCGCTAACACAAAGCCAGCGGCAGCGACGTCTGTCCTTTGAAATTTCGGGCATACGTTGCACAGCCTCTCCATTCCCACTAACGAAGTCTAACATACTGAACTGCGGGAGATGACGCTTTTTTCAAACAGCTGACAAGTCTTAAACCACTGTAAATGGCCCTTAGTACATAAGAAGGTAAAGCTGCTTTAATGAAGGATGAGATGATACTCTCTTGGACTTGCTCTTGGAATGGAAATATGTAAAATGTGATGTCATGCAATTTGCACTTCCCTAATATTGGGCCGTTCTTATCCAATGTTCCTCTCCTCCTCATATTTTAGTGCACTCCAAGGGGATATTATCCAAAAGGATAACACACATGATGTAGAAAACTAGCCACACGCAATATAAAAACTAATGCCAAACTGACCACAGATGCTTTTCCAGAGCTGATTTCCAAAACTATCTAAGCGGAGGCAAGGAACGGAAGAAATCTCTCACTCCTGACTCACATTGTTGGCCTGAACACGGAGTGGTTCGTTACTCAGAAACGGCATTTGGACGCCCCCCTCCTCAGCAGCAGAGTGCTAGGCTGGGGGGTGGGGGGAAGCATCAACAACTCCAGATTTGTAGAAAAGAAAAGATTGCACAAAACCTGAGGAATCTGGGATATATTTCAAGCCATGAGAGTAACAAAGGAAACTGTAAGCAGCATAATGATTTTTTGTGGGGTTTTTTGAATTACCTAGAGAGAACTGTATTCCTTACAATATTATATATTTTGCCTACTGTCCACATCCCACAGCGTTTGAGTCAGCTGTGTTGCTCTCTCCCAAGCCTACAAACAAGGCCAGGGGGAAAACTTTGCTTCCGCTTTATTTTTCATTCTTTTTTTAAATCCTGTTAAATTTTAATCCCTGTCTTGTTGCACACAGAAAATAGACCCTTGACAAGCGATTGCTAGTACAAGAAGCATTTGGAGCAACAGCTCAATGCATAAAATCAAATCGCAAAAAATCAGGAAAAAATTCTATAGGGTTAACAAAATTATTGGAAACTCAGTTAAAAGATGGTGGTGACACTTAAGAACTATCTAGAAGTGGGATGCAAGAGGCAAAGTCACAACAACGTACTGAGACTGCCTGGGCACCGAAACAGTTATCCAGCACAGATAATGCTTACAAGTCAGCTATGAGATAGGCTGATAGCATGAACTAGAAATGAAAGAAAACTCTAAAAGTAAAAGAGCATCATGAGGTGCAAACCAGTCTCTTTCCAAATGAAAGCTACAGTTTTGCAATTTTTTTCCTTTCCAGAGAGTTTTAGGGGAAGGGGGTGAAAGAACCATAGATCAGTCAGTTGCTTAGCTTCCACTTGCCTTTTCCAAATACTGATTTTGAAAAAGACTCCAATTTCATGAGAATCAAGGCACTCGCATGCACAGAGATGATTCTCAGATGAAAAACATGGTGTGAGTAATATTTGTGTGCGTAGTAGTGCAGTCAGCTGGACACTTTTGTCATTCTTAACACTCACTTCCAAATGCCTCAGTAAATAATTTATTTCAGCACAATATGCTCCCAGGATTAAACCCCACACTGTGTAACTTGAGCATCGCTGTTCACAGATCGGTGTGCTTGGAACTCCCAAAATATTAGCCTTGCCTGATTAAGAAACCTAAACCAGGAGAGATGACCGGCACTCTTTGAATACGCCAAACTTTAAAAAAGGTTTTAGAAAGGAAATCTAATCTTCTCAGAAATTTACAATCCTATCGAAAAATTGCACTCTCCCAAGTGTCCTCCCATCCCCTTTCAGTATGAAGGAAAACATATCTCAATTGCCATAGTTTTGATAGATTTTCAGAATAAAATTGGGAATCAATGAGCTGGAGAGCATACTCCTCCTTTAAACTGTTAGTTTAAGTTGGACCTGAAGCTTGGCTGTTCTGAGTTGTATGGGGGGGGGGGGGGGAGGGGAGTATTTTGACTGCATACAGCACTTACTGTATTGTGTACCTAAAAAGGTGTGCATAGCATTTAATGTTTATTTGTTTGTTCTGACCACCTCGGGTCACCACAGTGACTGGGAAAGGAATGAGAAGTTAACTGTTAAAAGATTAGAGCTAGAAAGAGCCCGAGTTGAGTGAGGGTTCCACAGAGGTAAAGCTTAATTATTTACAGTTTATTTCCTGAGAGACTAGGTCCCAAGGTCATTTATTACCAAGAATGAATGCAAATCACTGGTTTCTATTTTCGTAGTGCAGTCACCAGCACTCAATGAGAGCTATAAGGGGAGTAGGAAGAGGTATCTGCCCTTAAATAACACCATGGGACAGACCTTATAAACCAAAAAAATGACAGAGAATAAATGTATCTGCTTAAAAGGGGGAGGTACGTTCCAAAACAAGAAGAATTAACATAAGCGGTCAGCCTCTTTACTGAATCTTCAAACAACAGAAGTTATTCAGAACACGCCAGCAGCTCTCCGAGCGAACCGTGAAAGCAAAAGCTCTCTGGAGCAGCAGGAGCTGACGCTCCATCCCATGCCGAGGAAGCTGGTGCCACTCTGCTAAGCCCTGCACCCACAGGACATGCCATGCACTGACGTCGGAAAGCCTGCCAACACTGCACGGATCACACCACCAGTCGGATAATGCTGGCTATGAGCCCATGTAGCCAATCCCACCTATGCAGCTGTCCTCCACTGGAGGATCCTCTCCTGAAGCACCAGCATGGATGTGTTTTGCTGGCACAGGTGCGGAGGAGATGCCAGTAAGCTACAGAGGCAGGAGCAGTACCAGCAGCAGGCACAGGCTCCCACCCCTGCGCAGGTGCACGCCCGGGACGAACAGGAAAAGCACACGCCCCGTGAGCCAAGCAAATACAAAGGTTTCAAAGACAATACACCTGGGAGCAAGCACAGCGATATTGGCTAGCGTCAGCTTTTAAAACAACAAAACAATCCTCAGGACTGGCAGGGATCTTGGCCGCAGCCAGAGGGTACACCCAGTAGTGCAGAAGGACCTACGTGCTGTAAACCCCCAGTGATAAGGGAATCTCAGACTGGTGGTTATATACTCTATGGCTTGGGCTAGATGTTAACGCCAGGTGCCTCTATATTTCTACCTTCATTGCAGCAACCATCATAGCCCTAACGTATCTCCCCCTTCACATAGGAACAGATTATTTCTCCCTGCTATGCTGTCATCAGCAAAAAAACATAAAAGGAAAGAAAAAGAAAGAAAAGAGAACTGTCATGAGAACAACGATGAACATAGCACTAATTAAGGCATAGTTCAGGGCAAATATTTGGACTCTCCATGGCACGACTTGCGTGAACAGCTCACATCACTGTGGCCAGCATGCTCACAAGCTCCCTAGGGTACTAGTGGCTTGGATAACCTGCAAAGAGGATCCAGAAAAAAATCCAGGTGATTTGGATGCATGTAACTTTGTAATTCAGGTATTAATCATACAAGCCAAAAATAAAGGTAGTCTCAGGTGACTGAGATTGAATATCACAGGGTATAAAACATCCACTAAGCAACATGTTGATCTGACTTCCAGGCAGGTATTTGTATCACTTCAGATTTGTATTTATTGCTCAAAGCATACGATTATTCCTCGACTTCACAGGGAAAAAATGCCATGTTACATTGTACCACAAATCACAATTTGTAGAATAAACATATTAGGAGGGTACATATCATTATAGCCAAGCAATGGTGTTTATGCTTTGTGATGATAGCAGTCGCAAAACAAATGCTTGGTTACATGAGGAACGGAAAGTTCAATGACTCAGTAACATTAACAAGTCAGCTGCAAAATGAATATATGCAAATGTGTCACTAAGACAATATATTATTGTAGAAACTTTTCTTCTGGTGAATAAATGGGATCACCCTGTTGTTACTGAGCTGTTTTTAAATGAGCATTAAAGCATACAAGTGAGTTAATGACCTATCAGAGCAGACAAAAAGCTACAAGATAACCCTTTTTTATACCTTGATTCCACACACATACACTACTTGAGTAGCCTTAGCCGTGAACTTTTTGCGGCTGGCGCTCTTTTAAGGTGAGTTAAGAATAAAGATTTTAAACAAAATTCAAACCAAATATACACCCAGAACTTTATTTCTATGAGCTATCAATTAGATAGTGGCTTATCAAGATCCTTTGAATACTGGCCTATGCAAATATATAGAGCTGCAAAAGAGATACATGCTTAACGCCCCTGTCAGTGAATCATCTATTATTTCCCATTCTGTGCTATGCTCACCAGTTCTTTGGCCTGTAGCAGCTACTCCTTGGCTGTATTATGTTTAAATCATGGTATAAATTGCAGAATAATTTAGGTGGGGAGTGATCTCTGGAGGTCATCTTGTCCCAACCTGCTGATCAAAACAAGGTTAACTTTGAAATTAGACCAAGATATGATCTATGAGTTGTGTATAATAAACACAATGACTCCTCAAGCCACCAGAAATGGAGCAAGTGATTGACAAATAGCTCCTGACCACCAGTAAAACAAACTCTCCCATTTTAGTCCCATGCTTACATCCTGTTACATCTGAATGGGATTAAGAACAGAAGTAAAGGGCTTGGCAAGAGCACAGCTGCTGACCCGTGACTCAAACGCAGTTCAACAGCATTTTAGGAAACTTCTTGTTGCAACAACCAGGCTGAGGAGAAAGTGGCATAGCAAGGGCAGACAGCTGCAGGAGCCCAGAAGGGGAAGGTGCACAGCATGGCGGGGGCAGGACTGTAAGTGAAAGTCAACAGAGCATTTCTGTGGAGGACTGCAGCACAGCTCAGTTGGCTAACACACGGAGAGGTCCCTGCAAACCCATTTAGCATGGCTTGCGCAGTCCCTGGTGACCCAGAGATCCGACTTCATAGAAGACATCTGTATTCACAACAGCCTCGCTGCAGCTGTTTATTCACTTCCCTTAACCGAGGCTTCACTATGGGGCCACAGAGAGGAGAGCGATTCAGTTACAACAATCTCTATCCTCTAGCGCAGAGCAGAGAACAAACATTTACTATCTAGCACAATTTGCCAGGCTGTAAATTGGTATCATCATTTGGGATTAGCATAATACATATATATATATATACACACACATACACATATATATATATTTAAATAAGAACTGTAGCACCTCAACATGACCCAGCATGTTTTGCTTTGCCCCTTTGGACTTGGCATATACATTGAGGCTACAACATGGAGCTATGCCAAGTGCAACAGGCTGTACATTACTTAACGGTTTGACCATCCTACACTACAGTTTGTCACGATTCCCAGATGCAGAAACAAACCCTGTTAGCTAACAAGCTTGAAAATGGTCACTCAGGATAGTGCTGACAGCAGCCTGCATTAGAAGGTATGTCCAAAAGATAGGAACAAATTTTGCTGTTCACACCTTGACCATACCAGAAAATTGAATAACTGCTTCTCCATCATCAACAGTAACAAGAAGAATGTTCCGAGCAAATTCCAGGTACTTTAAGAAATCACAGTGCTTAAAACGACCCACTGCATAAAATCCCTAGTGGTTGTAGTGGTTCCTGGCAAACTGGAAACATTTTTCCTTCCACACTTCCTCTCTGCAGTACAGCTGAGAGTTCAGTGCAATGACCTTGGTGGTGGGAGGTCAGTGTAGATGAGAAAATAGTCTTTAAAACATTGATTCCCTATTTGATTTTAAGTACTCGAATCACATTTTGGAGACCAAGCCAACTTTATTAAAAACATTTATGTCTTGTGACTTAAAAGAAGATGCAGGAGTTTCAAGAACAAGTATTTTGCGCCTCTCCCAACAATCCCTTCCTACAAGCCAAGGAAGCAATAGTGTGAACAATCCCAAAAACATCAAACTACTAAAACAAGAAAACCCAACCAGCACACAGAAGGAAAGGGATGAGGAGGGGCGGGCTTGCTTCTAACTTCAGACATCCGCCTCCACTTCAGTCTTTTGCAGGTTATTTTTAAGATTTGGTTTATTTGTATTTTTGCCCTTTCCCAGCCTCTTACGACGTCCTGTCCTCCATGCATAAGCAAAAACTGTCAGTAGTTCAGAAGTGAGTTCAGACAGCTTCTCAATACCCTGGAGCAGTGACTTCCAAACTTTTGGACAGTCAAGTCTCAGCGTTTGGGTTTTGGTTTATAGGTTGGGATTGGTTTTATTTGGGTGTTTTTTTGTTTTGGGGGGGTGGGTGTTTGGGGTTTTTTGGGGGTTTTTTTTGTTTACAGACAGGAATCTTTACCTTTATATTGCTTGCTTTACCCTTAAAAGAAATAATCTTAAATTAATCTTAAGCAAAAATTTATTCTATGCCACGTGTGCCCTCTAGACTCGGGATGTGTCTCAAAGTCAAGATAAGAAGCTGGGCCAGGAGCCACAGAGTGTAAAATCAGTAACACAAAGGAACAGTTGCCCTAGACACTGCAAGGCCAGTCAGTACTCGGCGTGGCTGCAGCAGCCTCCCAGGAGCCTTGGCATCAACCCATGCCCAGCTGAGCTCCCCTAATTACTCTTGAACCTATTTCCCTCTCTCTCTGCCCCTACACCTATCCTCTTGCTAAAACATCATATATTTAGAAACTAGTAGCAATTATTCTTTTCAGCAATTAACGTCAAATCCCAAACCTCTTGCAGTACTCACACAAAATATTACTCTAAGATAATTCATTCCCTATGTTTCCTCTTTCCCTCATAACTCATTGCTCATTTACAGCTAAGTTGCACCTTCTCACGTGCTTGCTAACAGCACCAGCATTCTCCTAGTTCTGGCCACAGATGAAATAATAAAAATAAATGCAATAAAATTTGTATAGACAAAAGATAAATAGCAAAGCTACAAATATGAATGAAATACCTGAAAATCCTGTACTAGTCTTGTGCTACACTCTAGCTTGCTTCACTTCTATTCAGGCTGACAGGTATTTTACCACAGCTATTTTATCAACGGCTCCAGGGTGGCATACAGATGACTTAAACAGAAAGTTTCTTTTGAACCTATTTGATAAATATTGAAATAATGGAGAAAATAAAGGAAGTCCTTTCTAAAAGCAGGTTTGAAGTACTTTTTCTGAACGCTATTTCTTCTCAAATGGGTTTATACTTTCCTTCTGCAAGGGTACGAACCTCCAAAATAAATAAAATAAATGCTTTGAGAGTAAAGGCAGCATTTCTGGTCTGATAAATAACAACATAAAAACAGCACCTTTGCACTCAGCAGATCTGCCTCCAGTGTGCAGTCAGGAGTGATTGCTGCTGACTAGTGAGAGAAATAAGGTTCTACTACTTTCATGCTCGTTTGAAACAGGATATCAGTGCTTTTGTTGTGCAGCAAATGAATACTATTGGCTTCTATATAAAGCTAAGTTCTTCATTAATTTTCAATTACATATCTGGACAGTACTTGCTGCACGACTCAGTCACAGGTAACAGGATACAGAGACAATGTCAGCACACGCTTCGCTCTGCACAAGCTTTATGACATGAAAGTGTTCAGAAAGGGAGATCAGCCTATGAGATCAGCAAATGTTTAATCCAGAAAAAAACAGAAATCCCAGCCTCCTGAAGCTGCTTTTAAGCAAGCACTTTCCAGATTCAAGGACTGCAGTTTCTCTTCATAAAATATGACGGATGCAAGCAATCCTAAAGGGGAAAAGCTAGAGCAACAAATCAGTAAGTACGTGCGTTGGTATAAAAGATTTCACATGCAGTTTTCAGTGCCAGAGTT